>MU225519.1:30601-47261 GCA_018584345.1 Thuja plicata | reverse complement strand
TTGGGTTGGAAGATAGGTGTTAGTGTGAAAATTCTAAGAATTTCCTTTGAATCATTGCATCTATGGAGGTAGCGCCGCTGGCAAGCTTTCATTAGGTTTGATCCCTGTCCATTTGCTAATCTTTCCACTCCATAGGAGTAGTAGTAAAACAGTGAGTAGTTTAGTGGTGAGAGTTTTGATGAGCAAAGTTGGAAGTGATATAAATTAAGGAGATAGATCTATTGAGTATACATTGCAAAGCTAAACCCCATCGTCATCATAGCGAGAATCTGGCATCCTTGAATGAACAACGTAAGCCCGCCTACGTGATTAACCAGCAAATCACATCAATATAACTGAGTTAGTATCCACAGGTGTAAGGAACCTTGGAGTTTTTCTCATGTTCTTCATGAGTATTTACTTTTCAAGAGAGGGTTGAGTGTTTGATATCCTGTATCAAGTATTCATTTCCTATATGTTATGTAGTGGTACAAAACTGACATCAACACACCCCTAGTCAGTTTGACTTGCAATTAGCCTATTCCTTGGGTTCCCATAGGCTAAGCAGAGTTGGTTAGGGGACTCAATGTTTGATGGAGAGCTCAAGCCTGCATTTTCAGTGTATTCCAGCAGAGTTTCTATTTTTGGCATATGGCTATGTTTAGTAAGTTCCATTTTTGGCATTTGGTCTCAACAGTTCAGCTGCAATGTTTTGAAATTTAGTGCCTTGGTGAGTTCTAAGTTGAATAATAATATTTTATATATTTTGTCTTGAGTGGTTTTTATAAAGTCACTCGATAACTTAAGTGAAATGGGGAAAGTGTTCATAAAGTGCTCCCTATTGCTAGACCTAGCGAAGGGTGTCAACTGAAGTTGTTTTTAAAAGATATGTTTTGACCCCAAAAGGTGATGCCAAGGCTAGGAGATGGGTTTAGTAATTTAAAAGTTTAATTTTTGTGAGCTTAAAAGGGGATGCCAAGGAAATGTAATATATTATTGTTTTAAAAGGTGAAATGAGAGGGGAATGAATTCAAATTTAAATTCAAGTTGTGTTTGCCCTAATTCTTCCCTCTTATAAATATGAATTTTGAGCTCTCATTGGATATTGATTTGACAACTTAACAAGATGGTGATGGAATGAGCTGTGAGACTTCTTCATTTACTGGTTGAGGACGAAAACCCTCTCTATTGTTGCTGGTTTCTGTGATGAAACATTCACCCTAGCTGGTTGGTGTGTTCAGCTTCAGTGTAATAGTGATTTTGGCTTGTGTTGGAGTTTTGGGTTTGGTAGTTTGGAAGTGGGTTTGTGGAGTTTTGGGGTTAGGTGTAGAAAACAAGTTAAATAACTTATCCCAAAGTTGCCCGTATGCTTCCAGCACTTGATATTTGACTCAGAAAATTTCTGAGTGCTATGTTGGTCCGTGGATGAGTTAGAAATCTCTGCATCAGCCCAAATTTCAGTGGTAATCTCTCGAGAAGGTTGACATTGAAGGAAGTTCTTCATACTTGCTGTTCTGAGTCACTTGGAGAAGTTTTAGTGAGATTGTTGTTCTCTTGTAGGTCTGAAAATCTACTTATTTTGACACTGTAGTCAGGTCTGCAATTAATTTTACAAATCTGGTTCCAGTTGTATGCTTAATGCTTACTAGATTTGTAATGGTGATATTTGTGGTTCAATGCAAATGAAACATTCTACTCTCTTTCAATGAAATATATTCAATGTATGCATCAAAAACATGGTGAATGAATCTTGAAAACGATCACTTTGTGCATCTCCATCTTCTCTCAAACAAACTCAAAAAAAATCAGGGGCGAACATTTCAAATACAAGAAGATGCTTGTATCTCCACCCTACTTTGGAGTCAGATGATTAAGGAAGAATATTAAGACCAGAAAAGGGGAAAAATATACAGAATCCAATGATGAATACCTATGAACATGGATATCAATACTGAACATGGCAGACTAGCTACATGAATCAATAAAATGTATAGGATTCCATGCACGTTGAAGTTAACTTGCTGAAAAGTCTCTCAAAACACCAATATATTCCCCAGCTCATTAGAATAAAAAGCTATGTTATTTGGGGATGGCTACCCCTACCTTTGTCTGATGTCGCTGCCCCCATGTTATTTTCCTATTCAACAATTATCATAACAAAACAGGTCTTATTTCTTGCAGTGTCCATGGATGTTATTTTGTTAGTTGTATTTAAACTTTGTAGGCTCTCAGAGTTTGGGAAAAACAAAGGGCCTACCTGATCACAAAACCAGGATTGCCGAGCTGAGTCCTAAAATTTAAGGAATATAAGAAGATCTCACCACCTCTTGCTCATCTTATTCTTGCTCATCTTATTGGTTTAAAATTTTAAAATATTGCGAGCACTTTCCAGCTTCTTTTACAAGATTGGAAGCAAAGAGAGAAATCTATATTTACACATAGAAATCATCCTCGGCATGGATCTACTCAGGATTTCGATGTAGAAATTAGTGTTATTTCTGTGAAGTAATGAACACAGACTGGATTATACAGGTGAATCTGATCTTCACCATCAAATTAATGACATCAGGAGTTCAAGGTTCCTTGGGGATTAATGCAAATTCAGTTTTCTTTCAATATTCAGAAAACCACCAATGCTATATATTTGTGTGAGAAGATGTGAAAATATTTGTACCTTTCCAGAAACACTCTTGGATTGCTTCTGCGTGAAGGCCTGATAGCATGCAGTACAAAAATATATTAGAAATTAGATATGAAAAGTAAAAACATTGAGTAACGTTTTCCAGGTTTTAAATGAAAATAAACTGACCTCTAAATATACTGGGGATTGATGTACTAAAGTATACTGTGCATCTTCGCAAATTCCATATCCAATTTCTAGGAACTTCTATTGGATGCAAGCTTGTTCTGTGATCAGCAAACACCTGTAAGGAATAAATCCATTTGTTAGAATATATTTTAAATAACCTGCACAGTATTGTGTTGCTATCAGTGAGACAGATAGTTTGGATTCCCAGTTGTTGATGGGCATACATCATTGGGACTTCTTCACTTATATTTGCAGTTCTCCTTGTAGCTTAGCGAATCTGAAAAATTAAGTTATCTGGTGTAATTATTTTCATTGTCACAAACCAAGAAAATATTCGTGATATCCCAGGTGTAACACCCCTTTTTCTTCAATACATACATAGAGCAAATAAAAGTTAATTTGCAAATGAGGTAAAGCTCTTCATCAATCGTAAAATTGAAATGTGTGGCAAGACCAATGAACCCTATAACGGTCATTAGTAAATTGAAATCCATATTATGTAAAGCAGTATTACAATCCATGAAGTGAATAAACTAAGAACAGATGATACCAAAATTTGTCCTAGTTTATAAGAAGATATTTTAGATTTTTCAAAACAATGTTGTCTAATGTCATATTTGAGTATGAGAAGGCTTTTTTGTAATCTGTTCTCATCACTCTTCTAATCTTATCACAGAGTAGATACCAATTGCAATTCAAAAAGAAAGGTTATGATCGCCAGGTAGTTGTTTTCCTTTAGTCATTATTTTAGCTCATATTAGAGAGATTGGAAGGAGATCCTCACAAGCCTTTCTACAAATATATTGATTTCTGGAAGGGAGTTGACAGATGCTGTTGAAGTTTGACTATAAAGTATCTTACATGGAGAAATTCCCATATAATTTTAAATAGCAATTACTAATCCAAATCATATTAAAATTGATTGATAATCTTATTGAATTGGTTGGCAGATGGCAAAATTCGAGATTATTTTAGATTGTAATTACTAATCTAGATTGCATTATGATAATCTCTAATTGAATTGGTTGGCTTCAAAGATCAATGCTACAGTCATATGTTATTATGTGATCTTGTTCTACAATTTGGACTCTACAATATAAGATACACTTGACTAATAAACACCAAACATACCTCATTAACTTGAAAATAAGTTCCATTTAATGGAAAACGCCCTCTCATTGCTGTTTTGCAAGGTATCTGCACATGATCAAGTTGTTGAGTTACAAAAAATAACATAGACATCTTTACCATACATAATTATCTCCATTCAATGCAGAGATCCACACGAGACAATTGCACTTCAGATGTGCTTAATTTTTCAAACATACCAACACTGTGCCCTTGACAATGTTGTCACTAATGCCTCTCATAGTTGTACAGGAGCTGCAACTTTCTTGTTCACATTGATATTCACACGATCCATTTAAAGTACAACACAAATCTGGCGTTGTCACTTTTTCTACTTTTTCACCTGAATTAGCGATATAAGCCATTAGAGTCTACAGCGAAATATACAATACTTATTTTAATTCCAACTTTTCATCCTCTTTTCTGCAACTTTCTTGTTCACATTGATATTCATGTGATCAATTTAAACTTAAAGTACAACACGAATCTGGCGTTATCACTTTTTCTACATTTTCACCTGAATTAGCAATATAAGCCATTATAGTTCATAGTGAAAAATACAATACTTATTATAATTCCAACTTTTTATTCATCTTTTACATCCTTTTTTATTATGTCCACAGTGAAAAATAAAATATTTATTTTAATTCCAACCTTTTATCCATCTTTTACATCTTCTTTTCTTGTGATTTAGGTTTTTCAGCATTACTGAATCTGTGTATGAATGTAAACCCTATTTAAAATGTACCTGGACTCCATATAGCTAGAAGATAAGAGCAAGGATCATCTGGTTCTCTTGGGTCGAACTGTTCCAGAAAATGCCAGTAAGATATCTGTTTGGAAATTTGTTTTTCAGTTATGCATTTTTAACAGTAAATGAAAATTTGAAATGCTTACCTCACTTAGAAGCTGATGACTATCTGGAATCTCATATCTGCAAACAAAAACCACCTTTTGATACTAATTCTAAGTGAAAGTCCATGGACTACCAGCACGTCCTTGCTATATATGAACTTATTAAGTTGAAAATGTGTGGAAATATTTAATTACTTTGATAAGAATAGAGTCCTGACTAGACAAAGATGGTGCTTACACTTGATGCTCAGTCCGAAGTCGAATAACATTTTTTAGCTTAGGTAAAGGTATTGAAGCCGACTCAGGAGGTGCAACTACTAAAGCTGTCGATGTGTCTGTTGCATCCAAGTGTTGGGTGCCACTCTTGGAAGATTTGTATATCTGTAATGTACTGTCATTACAGTTCAAATTGATTGTGGGAATTTTTTCAGAATCCATATCAAATGAATCATCTGCTGCACTTTCTGCTGAAATGTCTATGCTCTCACACTTTGGAGATGAAGGTTCTTCAATAATAGGTTCACAGTCTGACATTGCAGTTGATATGTGCTTCACAGAAATATTGGCCAAATCTAGGGTATATTGATTTCGCTGAGAAAGAATATCAAAAGAAGACATTGGAGGCAGAGCAAGTGGAATAACGGGATAAGAATCTTGCTGAGATCGTGGATTGAATGAATAAATTGGCATTGATAATGATTTGTCAACTGGAGCTGGAAGGGCTTGTTGTGCACTGAGACAGACAAAATGAAAGAAATGTAAGTACATCAAGTCTTGAGAGCTCTTGAAGTCAGATTTGAATCCTATACACACTAATGTAGTTGTGTTAGCTTTTCTACTTCACTATAATATCAATAAAAGGAAAATCACAAAAATGGATATGCATGACCATGTTGACTTTGAAAAGCTAAGGCCCATGACATTACGTGAAATAAATTCTCTGCTGTGTGACAAAATGAAAGAAATGTAAGTATATCAAGTCTTGAGAGCTCTTGAAGTCAGATTTGAATCCTATTCACACTAATGTAGTTGTGTTAGCTTTTCTACTTCATTATAACATCAATAAAAGGAAAATCACAAAAATGGATATGCATGACCATGTTGACTTTGAAAAGCTAAGGCCCATGACATAACGTGAAATAAATCCTCTGCTGTATGCTTGCATAAAATACTGATGCGCATTCCAAATATTGTGATTGAAAAATAAATGACAAAAGAATGTGTTGGAAAACCTCTAGAATATGAACGTGACCATTTGTTATGCGGACACTTCTAGTTCAGACTTCTGCACCAAGCTTCAGAATGATATTGAAGTCCAAGAGCTGGGCTTTGCATTAGGATGACAAGTACACTAGCAAGGATGATCTAAAATAAGACTGTTTACCAACCTTGCAAAAGCACTTGCAAAGTGCTTGCAGTTAAGCTTCATTGGACACGCGTTACAGTTTGGCCTGCTTTTTTGACAGAAAACCTGAATAGGAAAAGTATACATTAATCAAAATAGTGAAGAAATTAAAAATTAGAAGCCCTAAATTGAAACAAGCTAGAATTCATAAATTAAAAAACTTAAGACCCTAATTCAGATAAAAGCATTCCGCTACTTGAATTTGCAGAGCCCTAAGTTGAGCTCTTAAAGTTAGGTTTGAACCGAAAACTCACTCAACATAGGGCCTTGTAAGCTTATGAATTTTAGGGTTTCATATCAAAAATTTCACTTAATTTTTTTTTTTTTTTTAAACAGTTATAACTTGTATACAGCACATGCAACATGATAACCATATCTGGCTTTATCCAGCATGGTCAAATTTAGGTGCTGGTTTAATTTGTATTTTTGTAACGAGTTTTTCTTGTAAATCTAATTACACCTTAAACAATAAACAAAAAACAAAACTTTGTTGCCCTTAGTAAAAAGGTGCCCTAGAAGAGAACAATAGTCGACTCTAGTTATGTGCTCAGCATTCTTGGTTAACACACATTGTATTTTGTGTGGTGCTAATACTAGCCAACACAATTACTTTTGCATCTATAAGGGGCTGTCTTACAAATCTGATAATTAATTGAAAAATAATGTTCCACAATAAAATGGTTTTTCCTTATTAAGAGTCATAAATGAGACAGTTAACTACCAAACAACAAAAACAATGGAAGACATTCAAGTGCATGGGGCATACCTTTCCAAATGTAATCAACTGATAGTGAAGTTCGTAACTGTAGACAAAAAAGGAGAAAATAAAATTAAGGTTCATGGAATGAAACAATTTTGAAAATCTCCAAATTATACAATTGCATATATAATGGTAAACTATGTGCTCCTCTTTTATTCTAACATAGTGTGGAATAGAATACTAATACACAAGGACAAATAAAACCCCCAAAATACCATGACATTTTTGTTTAAACATTTTACATCCTTGATTTTTGTTAAAAAAAAAACACCTATAACATCTGTTGATAAAGGTCTGTAAACAATTGGATGCGTCAGATATGCAAGGTTAACTACACACATTTATGGATTGTAAAGCATTAATTGCCTCTATATCCATAATAAAAGGCTAGATAGGCATGACTGAATGCAAGGTCTTATTGTTTAAAATTTATTCTGCAATTATTTGTTTTCAATTATAGTCAACACAAGAAGTACAGTTATCTTTTTAACAATTGATATTTAATGGTTTATTCTCAAGTTCGTAGGTTTTACCTGAACAAGCTGAATATGTTAACGCTAACAAATTTCCACAATCCATACAACTATCTATTTTGTGCTTCTTGATTTGTTTGTGTTAAAAAATTTAACATCAACTTTTTGGGTCACACTACGTGATCCATCATCAGGATGAGAACATCAACTTTCCAGATCCTGATGATGGATCACGTAGTGTGACCCGAAAAGTTGATGGTAAAATTTATTATTTTTTACTCAATCAAATCCAGAAGGGCATAATAGAAATCTGAATATATCTAAGAAACTATAATATTTTTTCTTATCTAAATATTTATATAAAAACATTCTGTTTGGTCAATGAAAGAAAAGAACCCCTCTACCTATTAAAGATTGGATTCGTCTAAGACAGCCCTGTTTGCACTAGAGCTTGCTTTTGTTCTTCTAAGTCTTTGCTAATCAAATTAAGTTTGATTGCTCGTATATGTACATTAGATTTTGTTTGGTAGATAACTTGGGATGCAGCATGCAATTTTCACAATTCTAACAACATTTTGTCCCGTGTAAATGCATTAATTAATTGCAGTATGAGTTTAAAATTAATCTTCTATGTGCACTTGGGTGCTTGTGTTTTAAATAATTGCAGTCTACCAAAAGCATAAGGAATTACAGAGTCCGCTGATCAAGAGTACACAGTCGTGGCCATAGATACTGATGGATACTTTTCAAATAAGGATACCTGCAAGACACAGCATGCAAAATCAACCTTACTGTAAAATTGATATAAATTTTGTGGCTTATTATAAATGCAATAATGTTTAATTTCCAGATGTGATGTCTAATTAACCGTTTTGTATTAAGCATCAACTATTCCGCCAAAGTGAATTAATTTAATCAGGAACAATGTAGGTAAAATTTTTGAGGACCTAAAGTTTGAATATTCAAATCATTGAAATCAGTAAAATGTTTATTATTCATCTTACTTACTCCTCTAACTTATGTATCAAAAGACTTTCTGGGAGTGGGGCAAGTGGAACCCATCCAAGACGAACAACTATCCGTGCAACATTTGTGTCCACCTGGCCACAAAATACTTTGCATCAATGACAAAATATTCAATTTAAACTTAGTTCCAAGGGAGCCTCGATACGTGTTGCTGATCTAGTTATGATATTTTTTGATCGATATATAAGTAAATATAAAAATTAATTAATGAAAGGAATAATTGTCACATTATATTTAAGGTATTCATATACTAGTCAAATATGTTGTGAATGTCAGCATTTTTTGCAAGTTCACAAATTCAGAAGAAATCAAGATGCATTTTACAATTAGTGAAATAAGAAATGTGATGATACCAATTATTTAGTTTCTAGACTACTGTGATAATAATGAGAACATATTTCGATAGATATGATGAATGCTACATATGTTTGATTTATTGCATCATATATTACCTTTTGTTCATAAACAGTGATTAAATTTATCAACATGAGATAAGATTAAGACTTGCCTTTATTTGATAAAATTCAGTTCCAACTAGAATCCCATCAAAATAAAACAAAAAATTGTTGACTTTTTCCATGCTTTATTCCAACAGATTTTTTTTAGTTCTCTGGACATAGGTGGCTAATAATCTCCTTTCTTGAGTGGTAAATTTTATTTAATTGTGTCTGCCAAGAGTGGCCAGGTCAACATATATTGGTTTGTCAAAGGCATTGACTGCCATGAGTGGCCAGGTCAACATATATTGCTTTGCTAAATACGTTGACTGCCATGAGTGGCTAGGTCAACATATTTGGACAGAGTTTGGTTTGTCAAAAGCACACACACAAATGGCTGGCTGCTCAATGGAAGATCTCTATGCAGTGAAAGTGAAAGAAGACATGGTTCAGTGCCTCATCTCTCTGTTTCTCTATAAGAAGCTTAAGGATTCAGCAGGTTTATGCCTCCAATGTATGGCCATGGCTCTTGGACTGCATCAGAAAAAGTAAGGTTTTATTTCAATCCCAACCATGCCTAACAAAAGAAACCCACATAGAAGGAAACCTCGATATTTGTGATCTGGAAACTCTAGCTGCAAAGGATTGACAAATTATTCAAGGACAAGGAGTTCTCTAGTTGGAGTGGGTGGCAGTGGGGGGTGCAACAAGGATTATTAAATAGCCTCTATTCAAAATGATTTCTCAACATTTAAAAAGATTCATATTAAGCTACCAAAACAAGACAAAGTTCTCTCCAAAGGACCAAAAATATTTTTCCTTTGTTAATAGAGTAAGTGTAGAAAAAATAAATAAGAAGACCAGATAAATTGTTATTGCTGCCCCCCATGTCTACAAACCCAAATTTGACAGTGTTTAAAAGGTAATTTGATTATGACTAAGGCAAAATATGCGTCGTGAAATAATGACATATATAATTGAGCCTACTTCCATGCTTCCCTTGTGATTGTGGAGAGAAAATCATTGATTATAAATGATATGAGAAAGGGTATACTAGAGCCAGGAAGTTAAAAGGTCCTAACAAATGGGTCAGTAGTTATGACTTCATTGATAGTTGACAGTTTCAAAGTTAGCTAATGAAGACAACCTAAATAAAATTTACAATGGACTTTCAATGCTTGACATGTTATTCTCCCTTCTATCTATGTTCTCCTTTGTTCTATATTAATATTTCCTTATGGTATTAGAGCCAGAAGAGATGGGTCTCTGGAAGCAACTTTGCTATAATTGAGATGATTCTGAGAGGTATATTTAAAAAAATCTGTTTATACCTGTTCTCTTTTTAGTTAACTTCTTAACCAATAGATTAATTACAGATTAAATATAATAAAGTCATTTTTTTAAAATTTAAAATATAATATACAAGTTTAGCCAAAAACTAGTTATCTAAAAAATTAAATGATAAGGGTGCCTCAAAACTTAAAAAATAAAAGGAATTTTGAAATAAAGCCTTCAATAAATCCCCACATATTTTCTTGGCTAAGAATTGACATTATTGAAATTATCTTCATCCATGCTACTGACCACTTATTTATTGTTTTCTGGGGTAATGAAGGCGGTGAAATTTAGTGGAGAGCATTTATACTAAAAGCAATTTTTTTCAACTGGAAAAGTTTCTAATCTAAAAGATTAGACCCAAGAATAATGGTAGAGTACCAATTTCAAAATTATAAAAAGTTTAACATGGAGAAGTTTTTGGAATGATGGCGAAGTAAGGGAAACTTAGACAAAAGATTATAATATTATTGAGAAAATATAAAACTAGGACGATGAAATATTGAACTTAAAAGCCCAAAAATGAACTTATGTATATATGATTTATACATAAATGATTGCCTATGTCAAAAATTTATAAAATCATAAGTTTGTTATAGACTATAGTTATATTTTTTAGTATTTATCTTACAAATTTCGTGGGTTAACTTTTTCAATATATGTATATTTATATATATCATCTTATAATCATAATTTGTTCTATCTTAGACTTATCTAGTTATATTAATGCTTCTACACATTCATATAGATTCCTATAGGGTTTTTTACACTTGTCCTTTAGTTTAATCTTTACTTTTCATATTTATGGCTTGATTTAATCTTGGTTTTCCAAAATCAATTTTTTTCTCTTGTAACATTCTTGTGCCTTGAAACTTGTGCAACCTCTCGCATCCCCCTCCCCCCCTCCACCTTCTCTCTTTAGCCTCTCTTGGTTTGTAACTAAATGTTTTTTTGACTCCTTTAGCTCTCTAGCATCTTGATGATGGATCACAGAGTGTGATCTGAAATACAGATACAAAAACTCTCAAACTATCTGATCCAAAAACAACAGCAATCAGCATGATGGATTGTGAACATCTGATACCATAATCATGTTACATGTCGAAAACACTTTAGCCAATGTGTTTAAGCAATATATTTAAGGATAGCCAAGCATTCCAATTTGTTAAAGCAACATATGTAAGGATAACCTAACATTCCAATAGAATAGCACAAATAGCTTAAAAGGTTCAGATGTAAGGTACATTCATAAAATCATAGTAGGTTAGCAAAGATAAAATTACTCACAGGGAAGGCCAGTTGCTGAAGTGTCAAGAGACGAATGCATTCGACACTTTTGAGCCCCATACCTCGGACATTTAGAAGAAAATTTCTTCCATTGACAATTTGAAAAGCAAGATATTACTTTCCATACCAAAAACACAATCAATGAAATTCCTATTTTAATCACATATTCAAATGAAGTTCAAAGTTTCTTTCATGTTTATGCTTCAAAGAACTAGAATACTTGACCAGTAACACATCATAAAAGCATATGTAAGATATCTTACTTAGCATCATTAGGTGAGAGATCTTTCAACCACTCCAGGTCAATGCTTCCGTGCTCTGTATGAAGCATCTCAAGAAAACTCTGCAATTGATGGTATATTCAGAAATAAAAACAATTACAATTAATTTTCATCTTGTATTGAGAAGCTAAACAATACCAATTTACCAGCATAGTTTTTGATAACAAGCACATCTATCTTAATGAATCTTCTCAGAATTATGGGGTCTATAAGATTGAATTTTATCATAAGCGTCCATACAAAAAACTAGTGACAGGTTGACTTGAGTGTTGAAATTTTTTTTTTATCCTTTATTAGTAGACAGTTTGTATTGCTGACCTATTTTAGTCTCTTGGACTAAAATAGCAACATATCACCTTTGGGGATGTTTAATTATCTTAAGTCCTAGTGTTTTCATAAAACTTTCAAATCAAATGCAAGGTTGAGTCTTAGGCACCAAGAAGGAAATGGAAAAGATAGAAACTTTTCATTATTGCTAAAAATCTACACTAAGCTTTCACGTTTCACGTTTCACGTTTCACGTTTCACGTTTCACGTTTCACGTTTCACGTTTCACGTTGAGTTTCCTTGAGGGATATTTAGGGCATGTGGTGGAGGAAGTTGAGGGTTTCTATTTTGTTGACATGAAAGTCGCATTTTGGTTTCCATGAATTTTATCCCCGTTGCAGACTTTCTACCCGCATAGCATGAGCAGGTCTAAGGGTTTTTGTTGTTTATCTCAATAGAAAATTCTTCCATGCTTAGGGCAGATCCTTACATCTTGCTGCTTGAGGATCAGCACGTTGCAGTGGGATGGGGGAATATTTATCCACATGGCAACAACTTTGAAGAGTTCAAGAGTCTTTGTTTATCTCACCCACATTGCCGAGTTTTTGGGAAGCTTTTATGACACATTTCAGGGTCAAAAAGTTGTATATTGCATGTTGAATCAAGGAGATGAACAAGACACATTCCAGGAAAGGGTTTCAGTCCTAAAGGAGGACACTGCTGTTGTCTGAGGTTTTACCAGGTACATGACATATAATGAAAAGCTGTCAGGGTTTCCATTTTATAAAAAATGCCTTTGCAAAGCTTCTTAACCCAAGCAGCCTATGTATAGGATCACTGGTATCTTTAGGAGTCTTCACAAGCATGAAAAGTCTTGTTTTAGAATCTTGTGAAATCTCTGCAAGCTGTGCCTTTTGCTTCCACTAGTGTACCTTATTCACCAAGGTGTTCGAAATAGATTTTCCATGTCTTTAATGCCCTGTTAGATCACCAAAGCTTTACTCAAATAGTAAAAGCTACTGTAATGAACACTGTTATTCATAATGTGAGGAGAAAATAGAGCACATAACAGGGACTAAGTGAACACAGTGGAAGGAGGTCCGTGGCTACAAGTGTAATACAAAGTGATAGAATATAGCAAAGCTCAGTTGATGTTTGCAAAAAGCTTTGTAGAAAGCATGGAATAGTATGTATGGCCAAAAACCATGAAGGAGTTCCATAATATCTTGAACCCTCACGACCCAACAGCAAAACCTTATAGGAGTCATAAGATTCCTAGCATAAGTTCCATCACTTTCCATGAATCGTTTGTGGCTTAGTGTCAATGTCAAATGACATACAGTAAGATGACCTTGTAGGGGTTCGAGGGGGTTTGTTGACAGTCACAATGCAGAATCCAAGAGTGTCCTCTTTAGATGGTATTAACAAGGAAAGGGAGACTCCTAGTAAACCCCAATGCCTATCTAATGCACAGCAAAGCAAAGACTGATCATTTTGATAAAACAGGTGGTAGAGATAGTTAAATTTTATTCACTGCCAAAGCGCTTGCATGAATTTTTCTAGAGAAATCTTTGTCAAAAGGATCCATAAACCCTCTTCAAAGAAAAAATGGATCTAGTTGACAGTTAAATGAGCGATAGTCCTCACAAGGGCAGTATAGAATGTAAACCTTATGCCTGTTAAAAAATGACAAGATCTGTTCAAGGATGAAAGTGGGCACTTAAGATGATGGCATGCATGGCAAAGATAAGGGAGGACAGTCACAGGGGTCTTGAATAATGAAGGGCCAAGCATGACAGTCCTTGTAAAGGACAGTATCAAAATATAGAGGCATTACAAATCCTCAACTATGAAAGAGTGCATATGATAAAAACATCACAGGGAAAAGCATCAATGAAGGAAACACAGTGGGGGGCAGGGTTTTGAGAATCAAGTGGTCTGTGAAAGGTTCTATGATGACATTGTAAAGCATCAAGAGACAATTCATGATAACCAACGAAGCAAAGTGATGTCTAGGGTTGAGGGATAACAGTATCAATGATATTATGACAGTGAGCTTAAAAGGACTGGTATTATGTTCAAAAAGAAGGGATAACGATAGGTTTGCAGGTGATTTGCAGGTCAAAAGACGAGAAAAAATGACAGTTCACTCAGCAAAATATATGACAAAGGGTGAATGATAGAGCAAACAGGACAGGGCGTCTTCAAGCCTGCAAAATAACATGGTATAGTGGTAAATGCCAGCACGTAAGATAGACAAGAGCAAGGGCAGTCTAAGAGGAAAACAATGTCATCCAACAAGGAACAATCCAGAAAGCCTAAATGCTCAAGAAGAAAACTAGTGAGGAGGCATCTAAAGTGCAATATGTGACTTGACAATCCAAGAAGATAGGATACCTTCTGTCCTTAAAAAAGAAAACAGAGGGGACTCAAGGGTGGGTGTGTGGAGATAACAGTGTCTCTCCTAAAGGCGTCTAAATATCTTAGACAGAGATTAAAAACCCTAGAGGACAGTCTAAATAATCATTACCAGTGCTATAGGGTAATGAAAGTGCTGGTCATTGAAGAACACTCTAATAAGAATGGTTAATGACAATGCTAGTAACAGTGGGCATTTGGCATGACAAGCGTAGAGACAAGGTTGAACAGCATTACTTGTCAAAGACAGGAAAGCAAAGGAGCCACGAGCATGACAATATGATAAGTTGAAGCTAAGGTCAAAACCTTAAATGATCACAGTTTCTTCATTGCTTTTCAAACTTATTCAACTAGGGGATTTAAAGATAGCCAAAACTCTGCTTCTTAAACACTATGAACACAACTTATGAAGTCATACATGCACTCCAGTGTAACACGGGTCCTAGGGGACTAGGGGATTAGGGGACGATGGGACGGGGAAAAGGGCTTCAATTTGGGGACGTTGGGGAGACGGCGGGGGTATGGCAGTGGGGGGTGGGGGATGGTGTTGTATATATTATATACTATACACAGTACTTGAAATGCTAGTTAGAAAAGATGTATAATAGTATAAGAAGTAAAATAGAAAATTGCAAATGCCAAATTTAGTATTTGAAATACTAAATACAGACTACAGTATACTTGAACCTTGAAGTTTTATACATTGAATATCGAATTAGTAATTACTATTAGAAATTAGAATACTAAATAAAATTGTCGAATCGGCAAATGGAAGATTTATATTATATCATAGATATGACAATAGCACCACATGAATTGCAAACATAGAAACACCAACATAGAAACCTCGTTTATTTAAGGTAGTCAGCATAACTAGAAATAATGTATGCAATAGCAGCTACAAACCCTCATAAACTGCCCATATTATGTTTGCAAATGATCTGAAAACATCCTTCAATCAGCCAAAAGTATATTTATATATCTGGCCATCCCCACATTCCGGCGGATGTTGAGCGGCGGCTGAGCGGCGGTGGGGGGACACCAAGTACCCGTCCCCAAGTCTCTGGGACACTAAGTACCGGAAACTCCGGGATTTAGGGGGGGATGTGTACCCGTGTTACACTGGTGCATTCTAACTTTGAAAATATGACAGTCCATGTATGTTGGACTAGTGCTCTATATGCTTAAGATATGTGTCAAGATGTGAAGAAAGGTACAAACGAATGAGAGGAGGAAGATGACAGTCCGCACCTAGTTCACAAAAAAGAAAGGAGTCTCCGACAGTGAGCATAGGTCACCATGAAACAATAGAGGTTGCTGACTGTCATCATTCATAGAAGTTATGGACTGAAAACTAGAAAGGTATGAGCAAAGGAAGACAGTCAAGATAGTCTTTCCTTCATGACAATAGTAAAAGGTCATGATAGTCATTGAGGAGAATGAATGTATAAAATTGAAGGCAGATTTCAGTCTTAAAAGTGAAAGACAAGCATGGACGGCAGAGGCAAACACCCATGATAGTGGGAAGATAGTAGTCAAAAGACATGCTTTTAAAGGTGGAATTTTTATAGAGACGTGCAAAATATGGATTAAGGATAGGGTACTGTTGGAAGAGAAGACAATAAAAGAGAGCTTTCCTATGACAGTAAGAAGATAACAGTCATTGAGGACAGTAATATGGTAGTTTCAATTGGAGACAGTGAGAAGGTGACATAAACGAAGATAGTGATAGAGGGAAGAATGGGGAACTCTTCAATAATGTGGCATGGCATATGAAAGTGATGAGAGCATATAATCCACATAATGAAAAAATGAGGACAGTTAGGCCCAAATCACATGTGAAACCCATAGTCAAGAAGGTGGTAGAAGTCATCATGAATAGTGATATGAAGACGTGCATAGCCCTTAGTCAAGAAGACAGTCATGTCTTGACAGTCACACACAGACAAGGATGGCAATGAAAAATGACAGCTTAAGGGGCAGCCTGTAACATTAAAGCATGACAGCAGTTAGAAGATATGCTCAGTATCACGTATATGAGATTTGCCATGTGAAAAGAACAATGGAATAACAATCAGGATTTAACTGTGTAGTTTTTGAGTCAAACTCATTGACCCATAATTCATGAGTAGTGGTTCACATGAACCCATCTCTCATGAGAATGAATGGAACACTTAGCACTCATTGGATCTAGGTGATG
>MU225519.1:2607-30423 GCA_018584345.1 Thuja plicata | reverse complement strand
TGTTCCATTCATTCTCATGAGAGATGGGTTCATGTGAACCACTACTCATGAATTATGGGTCAATGAGTTTGACTCAAAAACTACACAGTTAAATCCTGATAGCAATATCACAATTTGACTTGCTGTGAAAAAATATCTCCTACTTATCAATGGAATAACAAGTTAAGGCAAAAGGTTCAGTGTGATATCCCCATCCTTGCTCTAATATTATAATAGCAACAAAATACTTATGTGGTAGAGGGGTGGCAGACCTTGAACACCTATAGATAGTTAGAAGGTAGTTAGAAATAGCTTGTACATAGCAAGTAGATAGTTGGAGTAATTAAAGTATCAGGAAAATCGTGAAGTTTTATAAATAAGTCGAGCATCACAAATCTCATAAGTCATAAAAAATGACAATCTCAAGGATAATCACCTAATCAACATGTAATCATGATTTTACTATCCAATTAGAATAGTAAACCCATAATCAATCATGTTCACAAGATGACAACATATGCCAATCATCATTAGAACAACAAGGGAGAAGCATGGTACTAAATGAAGATATATACCATCATGATACCTTGTCACCTTCATTATAAAAGTTAGCAATCATCATTATCATTATGACCATCAATGAGATGACATGAATATCATATCCAAGACATCTTGAGCATCCAATAAGTATTATCGCTGTGATATGAGAATAGTAGAGAGCTCGATCAAGAATCATAATCATGGAATGACTGAAAGTTCTCATCCCTTGATTGATTAACACTGCATATCCAAGAATGTTTGGACATGAAGACCAAGCAATGACACAAGTAATCGATAAGATATGCAATCAATGATTAGAGAAGATTGATCATCAAGTATTGAGCAGATAATGAGCACGAATATCAACATATGATCTGATTGCTTTGACGAGATCAAAGAAGCCAGATATATTATGGTTAGAGACTATTAGTCTTTGAAGATATCAAGTGCGATATGATATGTGGATTGGTGATCAATAACAATGCAGATCATTGAGAACTCGACGATATCTTAACATATACTGGGCAAGCAAAAGATTAATGATCGATACTAAACATGGAAGACATTGGCTGCAACTAATCATAATGTTAACACTAACCAGGAATATTGATTAATCATTGACAATGATTACAAATCGATAAGCAAAGAATTAATTATTAAGTGGCAGCAATTACACAAGTAATATAATCGATAAATTGTTATGCCTTAAGATTATTGTTGATCATCAGCAATTAGATATAAGATTAGTTACAGTGATTATGACTAATTGATATCCATTGGATGACAAAATCGATTGTTATGAAGAGAGATGTTGGGAAGGAGATGTGTCTCAGCGATCTTGAAGAGCTGCAATCCATTCAAATTGAAAGATATAAGAAGGCCATTGATCACACTTCATCAACCATCAATTTGGAAATTTTTATCTCCTTTTTGTATCCTTTATTGGATCTGCTCATAGAGCATCAGCCTTTTGGCATAATACGGTTGCATAATTCAAAAGTGACAATCAAAGAAAGCACCATTGTTGCAAGAGCAAATTGACAATATCAGAAACGCCATTATTATTGTTGCAAGAACATATCTACAGATTCGAGATAGCAACCTATCGCTATAAGCAATATCATCATGCATATATTGCATATATTTAAGTAGTGAAATCAGATATAGCAATTGCATCGCTTTATGGGATATTAGGAACATTTGCAAGTTTATAAAGTCAGATCAGAAATAGATTCATTGCTATAAGCAATAGGAAGATAATATAACATACGCTCCATTGTCAAATCAGAGAAGGATAATATCATTCGGCAGAAACACATATTGAACATCAAGATAATCCTTGCATAATTGTTATCAGTCACATAAGAGACAGCAATGATCAATATCCAATCTATATATTGTTCTTTGAATTTTATATATATATATTTGAGACTTGAATGAAATAAGTCTCTTGCAATTGATTTTGCAAGGTGATTGCCCCAATTTCATAAGTTATCTCAAAAGGGCACATTACATTCAGTGGTATATCCTATAGCAAGTGTGATAGTATTAAAGCACGCCACGAGGCAATATCAAACATTCATAATGACAGGGACATCAAAGGACTTTATCACAGTTTCATGTGAAGGGCTATGAATGAACAGAAAATTAACAGTAGCTCAAAGGCAGTCTAAAAGCCATAATATGAGAGTTTTTTCAAAAAAATCATGATAGTGGTGTAAAGAGCTATGTGAAAATGTGCCACCCAGGAGAATACTATGGAGTGCATGCCTAAAGATAGTCAAATAAGACATGACATTGTCACATCCATGAGTATCATATCAAATTATGGTCATAAAAGGATAGTGCCTTAGAACAGTTATGGGAATATCATGGCAAAATCAAGAATGACAGGGTTAAAGTGATGATGGTAACACTTATTTGAGGAAGATGCAAGGATGAAGGAGACTTAAAATGAGTTAGTTTAAGTGTCGAAAAACTTTTCCTTGAAGATCTGCCACACTTTCTTAAGGCATTCAATCATCTTCAACCCTTCATGCACATGCCCCATAAACAAGTTTGAGGATGTTGTAGTAGTTGGGAGTTAAATAACTAGTCATAATGGCTTCTTCCAAACAAGGAGGCAGTTTGAACAACAATTGAAGACACGGGAGACTAGAAAGTATGCAAGCTGATACCAAGTCAACTCTCCCTTTTCAAAGCCAACCAAGAGGACACATCAGAAAAATTTCTTCATAGGCGCCCAGACTTGGTGGCCTAAGTCGTCTGTATTTATATTTCAGTCTTAGATGTTGTCTTATTATCTCTCCCATGCTGGGGATGCGATATAGAATGCCTAGAATCAGATTTGAGTTAGTTCTTTCAGGTAGTTTTTTTGGTCAATTATTGTAGCCTTGGTAGCTCTTTCTTGGGAAAACACTGTATGCAACTCAACCGATCAGTCTTTTTGTGACTGAAATATCATGTAATTTCATAGTTTCAAAGCATTTCAAAGCTATTTTCAGACTTGTATTTGTTGCTACAGCACCTTTCAGTCAATAGAATTAAACATTTTAGCCTTCGAGAGCTTGTTCTATTGTGGGTAACTTGGTAACTGACGTCATTTCTGTGATTTCATTTCATGAATCCTCAAGTAAATGAATTATCTTACACACATTTGAACAGAAAAAAACATATTTTGTGTAGGTTATAATTTGTGTTACATATAAAGAGATTCTATTTGTGAAGGACAATTCACTTTCTTCCCTTTAATATTGTGAAAACTTAACCTTTGTATGAAACACTAATACGTGAGCAGGCTAAAGCTTGAGTTGTGCATGACCAACTAAGTCATTGAATGTGTGTTTCACACAGCAATACAAGTCATAAGAGCATATGAAGCATCACCTCTTAGCTTTAGTTTTCATTTTAAGCAATCTTTCTCCCTTTAACAATAGAAAAGTAGTAGTATAGGTGATAGCTTCAAAGGAGCCAGCTTTCTTTGAAGATCTACTCCAACCTACAAGCAACCTCAAAAGACCTCAAGGTCTGTATGATATAAATCTTTGTTTTCACTTTAAACTATTAAATTTGAAAACAAACTGATCGCACAATATAAATTCAGGAGAAGAAAATTTCACTGCAAGGGTCACCAAATTGCTTATAGATCATTCAGATGGTTAATAGTGCTTACACAGATTCAGAGCACCAATAAACAAGCTTAATATAGAAGCTGCAAATTCAGGAATCAAATGTACATAGAACTGACATGGAAACAGCAGCAGTTTAAGCTTATAGATTACACAGATATCTTGGGGATTTTGTCCCATGATACAAGATGCTCAAGGACAAAAACAAAATAAAGTTAAACATGGCGCTGGGTATGAACGAATTGATAGGTGGGTTAGGAGCTGCATCCTTCCTCACCTGGGCGCTGAGATTGTCGCCTCAACTCCCTGCATGCTCAAAGGCAAAAGCAGAATATTCAGCATACCAAAAAACAAAGCAGAGTCTTCAATATATACCCACTTGGGGCAATACATTAATTTGCAGAGCAAGGCAAGTAAACAATCTGATTGCATTCAGTGAAAGGATGCCAGTCTGTAAAGAGGCAAACCACAGTTAGCAGAGAGTTGGCTGAAGTTTGTAGAAGCTTTCAGTTCGCAAATATTGGCACATAGTTGGCACATACAGACAAGAAAAACAAATCTGATTTCTTCAGGAAGTCAGTTGACACTAAGAGACAGAACAAAAAATCTGATTTCTTCACAAAAAGACAAGAATGCGTCGGTGGCAGCCAGCACTGTCGTCCAGGCCAGGTGGCTCCATTTCACGGGTTCATCACAAACCCAGAGGCCCTGAAGTGTTTCCATGTTTCATTAGATTGCTAAACTAGGTGTTTAGCAAGGGTGCAAATCTATTTGCAACATGTACATTTACTAATTCTTCTTTATCTAAACTAGTAAATTTAAACAAAAATAGCATGTACTTACTAGTATTTCTGCTAAAATATAAACAAAGATGAGCATCATGCTAGAGAACATTGTGTTTCCAACATTCGTAAAGGTTGGAAAATAACTCACTTTAATTCTTCCTGCAAGAACATTGTTCATTCCACGGTCCTTGATGGCATCTGCAATATCTTCAAGATCTGCACATCTAACTGCATCCCAATTTACAGAATCATTGCTATTTGGACACCTTTCTTTTTCAAATGCACAACCATTAAATTCCCTGGCAATTTTTTTTATAGATTCCCAATCAAGTTTCTTCTTGCCATTTCCTTGGGACATTTCCATAGCTGCTCTAGAAATGCCACTAGTCTTACTAATAGAATCTCTGATATAAAAGGTTCTGCTGATAAGATTTTTAATATGATTAGCTCTACTGATAGGATCTTTGGTAGAATCAGGTCTCCTACTACTTCGAGGATGTTTTGGAACTTTTGAATAAAAAATATCATGTAGAGGAGCATCACTTGCAATTGAACTACACTGACAATCAGAAACAACATAAGCTTGATGTCTTTCTCGACAAGATTTTTGATGGAGAGTGTATGGAAGGGCTTGACCAAGAGAATGGTAGGTGATTTTGTTTTCATAAGAAAGCTCTTCTCTTCCATGGGAACTGTCATTATTATGCTCAGAGTGTGTACACATCAATCTTTCAGTCGTCATTTCAACTGGAACACTTCTCCAAGCATCATCTAATTTTATAGTTTCTGCACTTGGTGGTATATCAGGTAGCACGTGGGGTTTTCCACCAAGTCCAAGACCCTCTTGAGATTTCTCCCCCTGAAATCTAGTAGTACCCATTCCATTTTCTATTGTATCATCTTGGACATATTTTTTACATAATTCTGGTGCTGTGTTATGCCTCTGTAACAAATTTGTTTCACAAACCTTGTCAGGGAGCTCAATATTAAAACCGACCGCCTCCAAAGCCATCTCCCTATGAAATTTAACATTTCTTGGCTCATTTTCTGTTTGCGAATTTTCAATTGATGCTACAGATGCATCTGGTACAATCATATGCATTTTTAAGATAGTTGATTCACAACCCTTCTCAAGGATTCTTGATCCTGGATTTTGAGGGAGCTCAATACTAAGACCCAAATCACCAGGAGTTGTTTCCCCATGAAATTTAGTATTTTCAACACGAGGAAATCGTGAAGCAAGGGATATGAATGCCGAGCTACACAATACATTTAAAATTGTTAGAATATCATAAAATTAATGGTGACTATAGAAGAAACTAAATCATTCATCTAAGATTGATATTACTTTGCACTAAGAAGTTGCTTAAATGAGCATCTATATTCAAACTATAGCAAATATAAACAACTAATTATTTGGGTTCTCAAATTTTAAATGCACGAGTTTTAAAATACCTTGAAAGATGATCAGAAACATTCTGAGTTAGGAAAGCTCCAACAACGGAATCAACAACTGATCCTTTCCAAGGCGAGAATTGGCGATTTCCTACACACGAAAATGCATTCTAGCTTCCAATCAATTTTATTTAAACCAAAAGAAATATATACAATGTTCTAAAATAATTTCTCACATAAAATGGTTTCAATTTTGACACAGCTAACATTCGGGTTCATTATGACCCTAGAAGTTCATTCATTTTGAAACAAATGAAAAATTTGGGAATCTTACTGACATCTAAATCTATTTGCAGAAACGTCAATCCACATGTTTGCAAACACCACATGCCAGAAAATTATACCGGTAAACTGTTTATGGCTTGTAGGCATTAAAAAAAAAAATTACTCATCAATGAATCTCGAATAATATTTCTTCTAGTTTTCATACTATTATTGAATGCATTAGTTACTAAATTACTTGTTTAATATCAAGTTTCACATTGGTTTATAAGCTAATGCAGGTTACAATTGCAATTTCTAATTGTTAAATCACAAGTGTCATATATTAAACACAAATTGAATGTTTTCTTTACTGATTCTAACATATTCACATCTGTTCCTAGGGTGAAAGTTGTCATTTGAATGCCAAAAAATGCATTAAATAATTGTTCATTACAAAATAAAGCGCCAACTAACATAAAAATATTTTTTCCAAAGTGCAAGTTGTCTGAATGTCAATAAAAAAACACTCACTGTCAACTACATAATAAACACCACACGTACTTGCACCCATAGAAAAACTCAGTTCATCAATTGACAAAAATGTCACTAAGAAAATCCATCAAACATGTCAAGATTCTCAAGAAATTTAATGAAACTAATTTATTACCTTGCAAGACACGCATGCATGCTATGAACATTTTGGCCCTGTTTTTAAATATATTTCTCTCTTGATTCAAATTTTCTTTCTCATCATCACACGTTTCATTCACAACCCCTCCCTTCCCTGTTAAAAGATTAAAATCTCTCATCTCTGAATTTAAAAAAACTTTTGGCCGAAACTTTTTTGTCTTCAAAGTTTCAAAAGAGTCCTCATATGGGATTAAAGCCAAGCATTCTGCACTAGGAATCAAATCATCTTCTCTTTCAAGAGGTATCATTTCTTTCCTGTTGTGTAACTGTGTACTGTAGACGTGATCCTCATCAAGTGTCAAGTTTTTCAATCTCTCCTGAATTGCATCCAATTTATCCATAAATAATTTAACTGATTGTAGAAATTTGCCTCTGTTCTGAAGATCATGAATAATATGTTCAGAAACCATCTTCTGTCCCTGTTCAAGACTATTCTTCTTACATAAACAAAGAATATCAGCACAAAGTGCATGCTCATTGTTGTTAGAATCAGCTCTTTTCTGTGATTCAAAACCAACCCTACGGCCTTGCCAATGATTAGTAACAGTCTCTGTGGTCATTACTGATTTATTTCTGCACAGCAAAGTTGGATTTATTGGACATAAATTATTTTCAGCATTTTGAGAACCATTAACTAATCTCTTCCCGGGAGACCTTTTGCCTTTGAATTTAACAATGGGGTTGACAGGCACTATTTGCACTGTGAGAGCACTCGCATTCTTCTCATTTTCTATGTATTTTTCTGAGATAGTGAACTTTTTTCGTGCAAGATCTTTTAACTTCAATTTCTTCTTTCTTCTTGCAAGGACTTTTAACTTGGCTTTCTTTTTTTTGGGTGAAAGAGCTGAACTAAAACTTTTTGGAAAACATTCATCTACACTTTGCGCTTGGTTCCCAAATGTCACCTGCATCAATTTTGATTGTTCATAAGCAACACACGAAATCAACTCTTCATTATTACATTTGTTTTGTACAAATACACTATCATTCTGACAACCATCACTTTGAAATCTTAAAAGCTCTGAAGAACCCATCATCTCTCCATTTGTAGTAGAGTTTACATCTGTCATAGAATGAAGTGAATCTAATTTTTTTAGGTAGGAATTGTTTACGGCTTCCTTTTCAAATGTTGGAGTTTTTGCCTGGCACTGATTACCTCTGAAATTCATCCCCTTTGGAAGTTTGCAAGTAGTACTATTAACTTGGATCTTTGACCTTGACTTTTTGACAAAACTAATACCCTTAAGAATTTTAGGGCGATGCTTTCTCTTCTTTGGTTTTTGGGTAGGAACTTTGTGTAAGTCAATCCCATGATCATGTTCTTTCTCGGTTGCTAATAGATCAGATCTAGATTGTAAATGGAGTGTTTGGTCTTGAAGGGCATCATTATCTCCCAATGCTGGTGAAGCTGCCATGGAAGAAAGATCAGTATCATGTAAATTGGTTTGATTCTCCTTTGAGTGCCCAGCTCTTTCATACATGAAGATATTTGGTGCTGCATTTCCTTCAAGTGGTTGACATTCAATATTGTTTTGCCAAGCTGATGACATCAACAGGTCAGTAACAGTTGTTATATTATTTGATCTAGCTTTCATGTGGCTATCAATACTCGTAGAATTACTAATATGTAATCTGTCTGTAAATTACAGAAAGACAAATATAAGAACATAAGTCTCATAATCGAAAATAGCTTGCTTCATTAAAAAAATTAAAACTATCACAATGTACATTTTGGTGCCTAGTCTATGTGCATTATGCTGTTCACAAAACCTGAAAGCAATTAGGTCTTGGAATTAAGAGCAGTACCTTCTTTTATAGATGCAGGATAAACATTCTCATTATTCAAATGACTGGATGCTTCGCAACAATCATCATTTAAGTCAAATGGCTGTGCCTCGGGGGAAACATTAACAACAAGATTTGGGTCTCCAGCTATTTTTTCATAACAACAGACCATTTCAGTTCCTTCGACGGGCAATGCAATTGCATGACTAATTCCTACACAAATGAGTGGTTGTGGCATTTTTCTATGACAGATATCAACATCTGATACCTGAGTTGAAATATAAAAAATGGCATCATTATTTGTAGAAGTAGAGTCAACATTCTCGTCTGTCAAATTACTCAGTGCTTTGCACCAGTCACCATTTGGCTCAAATAACTCAGTATTAGGAGAAACATTAACAAGACCATTTACATTTTCAGAATCACATACAATCTTGTTTCCTTGGGCTTTAAATTCACTTGAATTGCAATTTCCTACCAAAGAGGGTTGTGGAGAAATTACTCTAGAAAAACATTCAGCTGCCGGAGTTATATAAACTGGTAAGTTGATTAAAAAATCAAATTTTCTCTTTTTCATATAAGGCTGTGGTGGTGTGTTGGGCCCTTCTATCTCATCTGTATATATTATTGCGCTCTCCTTGTCACTATTCTGAATTTCAGTCTGGCAGGTGGAACAGCATGGTTCTAGATATGTTAACAGCTGAGGGTATGTACCAGCAATAATGGAAGGTAATGGGTAAACACTTTTAACAAATTGAGCTGAAAATGGTGTAGTTCTTTTTTTCTTGACAGCCCAAGTACAAAGGCTTGGGAGCTCAGTAACTTCAACCTGCTCTGTCTGCACAATTATATCCTCTGTAGGATATTTATGTTCACGTTTATTTCTCTCAAGTGACCAGCCACCTTTTGGCCTTCCCCGACCCCTTCTGGACATGCTTCTGGTGCATACATTCTGCAATAGTGCAGTAGCAACTTTTAGTGATATATACAATTAATGTAACTCGCAACTGCAACCAGTGGTGGGCATATTTGCAAAAGTAGAATTAGTTAATGACTGGTTGTACAACTCTTAGGATTTCTTACCAGAGGCTCAAACATTTTCTTATTGACACTAATCACTTGAAAGGCTACTCCATTGTGTTGAAACTTTCTAATGCATCCATCCTACAACATTGCATCAATAACCGTTTAGAGTTTTGCACATGTAAGCTCACTAAAGAATGCAAAATAAATCAAATGTTTTCACTTCTACCAACTGAAATTTCAGGCTCTTATCACAAAAGTCAAGATAAATACATACTTTAAAAAGCAAGACATTCAGCTTTTATCTTGGAGTTACATCTTTAAGACGATGTTTTTTGTAATAAATATTGAACTATTATCTTGGATAAAGCTTATTGATGAGTTGAGAAACTTCTTGGGGTACAACTAACTCATAATTGAAACAATAGATCCATGAAGAACCATGCCTTTTCTCTTTAGGATACCACCAAAGATTCAAATTTAATTGAAATTCAAAGGATAAGTCAGATCTTTGGGGCTACAGTAAATTTCTCCAAAAAAATTGTAGGTGATGTCAGTAATTGTTATCAGCTGAAGCCATCAAAGGACAACGAGTCCCAAAAGCAGTATATACCAACCTCAATGTCAAAGGAGGCAGATTGAAGATAACATTGAGATTTGTTGTTAGCCGAGCAAAGGCCCTGAAGATGCCCATATTAACCTCTTCGTCAGAGGAGGCTTTAATTTAATAGTTGAACAATGAAACTTTTAAGATGAGCCACCCAGGGGAGGAAATAAGTTCCTAAAGCTGTCAATACTAAACACATAAGGCTCTAACTTATAGTTGCTACTCGTACAAATGAGCCATCACAGAAGGAGGAAAAATCCCTAAAGCTGCCTACACCAACCTCATTGTCAGAGGAAGCTCAAACTTATTGCTGATACAAATTCTTTAAAATGAGAAAGAAGAATTGAGTCAATTGGATGCTCGAATCTAAAATCAGAGGTTGGACACCTGATTATTCTGTTAGAGTTGACCCGTTCTTTCAAGACTGGTACACCAACCCATGTAAAATAGGAGTGCTAGTTCAAAATTAGAAAGCATCTTGGTAATCACAAAGCAGCATTTTTATACATTATGCCAGAAACAGTGTCTCACATAGTTCTCTACAGTGCAGGGTAATAGGAGTTAGAACACACAGGTTAGAAAGAACAGCCAAAAAAACAGATATAGTGGGATTAAACTTACAAAACTCAATAATTACAGCATCTAGTTCAATTGTGCTTAAAAATATTCCAATGGGTGGCGTGGATTGTCAAAAGAAAGCGCTCTGGGTAGTTTATGGTAGAAGCAATTAGCAAATTTTAGTACTTCAAAATCTGAAATTAAAAAGGATATAACACTGCACCTTGTGATTTCAATTTTCAGCTCACCTGACTTCTCTTCTCCTTAGAACCCCCTGAGGCAGAAAGAAACTAAAATTGGTAAAAATTGTTCAACTCATGCAAATTACAAGAAAATTATTATAAACTGTAGGGCTAGGTCTAATTCCTTAGGGTTTAGTGATCATAATTTCTGTTTCAGTTGAAAGAAAGCAAGGTCAAATTACTTAGGGTTTAGTGATCATAATTTCTCTTTCAGTTGAAAGAAAGCAAGGTACTTCAACGGATGAACTTAATTTTTTCAACTGATTCATTTAAACTAAACTATAACGGACGCATTTATTTTATGTTTAAAATATATTAATTTCTATTTAAACATTAATAAAAATTAAAGTGAAAAGAGATAAACTCATTTTAATCCATTTGTCCCCAACACTCGTACATTTGTCTCTGAAGTAAGTGCAGGTGTCATTTAACTGTACGGAATCGAATACTGCATCCAATTCCAAGCGCTTGGCAGTATCTGCACGTACAAGTTTGGAAATTGGAGCAACTTTTGCAATATTTATTTATAAAATGCTTGCCACCTAGTTTTTTTCCAAAAATTCTTACAGAAATATTGGGGGGCAAAAGGAGAGATGAAATAAAGAGGAACATTATCACATATGCAACATTAATCATAGTTGAATAAGTTTCAGCAAATAAAAAGAGTATATAACAATTGAATATAAGTGATATATGAAATTTTAAAAACTTATTACAATTGTACATATTTTATATATGAAACTTAAAGAGCTTAGGTAGTTGTCTCAAATTTTTAAGATTTTCATCATGCAATTGTAAAAATTGATATTTGATCTATTAAGTTTATCAATTTCGTAAATTCATATTGATGATTGTAATTTCTAAGATCTTCATCGTGATTTCGCAAATTTATACTGACGATTGTAATTATTTTTTGAATTAAACTGTGTTAGAGTTTTTGCATCGACATTGCAGGTCACACTTCATAAACTATTATCAGAATTATATTTGATCCCTCCCAAAACCCTCTTGTATGAATCTTCCTTTTTCAGAGGGCACAAATAAATTGTTTCCTTTTTGGATTAACCGCGTTAGAGTTTTTGCATCAACATTAGGTCACACTTCATAAACTATTATCAGAATGATATTTGATCTTCGTAAACTATTATCAGAATGATATTTGATCTTCGTACACTATTATCTATTTGATCTTGGTAAACTATTATCAGAATGATATTTGATCCCAAAACCCTATCGTACGAATCTTCCTTTTCCAAAGAACACACATAAAATAATTGTACGTGGCCTAACCTCACAACTCACCCATCACGCCATCAAACTTGGATTTGACCCTCAATTTATGATAAGCACATGGATATAAGACTCGAGGGCAAATCACTATAACAATAGTCTTTATAGAATATTGTAATAAAATTGTTTGTTATGAATTTATACATATATCAAGAAATTATAATTTGATATAATATATCATAAATATTAAGTTTAAAAATATGCATTTTAAAATTATAATGGTAAATTAAACAAAAAATTTATATAATTATAATTATCATAAAAATGAAACAATTAAATCAATTATACTTTTATAGTATATACACAATTAATTACATAAGTAATTTGGATGAAAATCATAAAGAATTTAAACAAATGGGGAATTTTTTTCACTTCATAATAAAAGTAAATTCCATAGAATATCTTATGTCAAATAAAAAGTGTAAGAGAGTTGAGATTCAAATCGAACTTTGTAGCATTTTGTTGTATTTTATTTTGTAGCTTAGTATAAGATATACAGTGAAAGCATAAGTATAGAATAGTGTAATAGGAAAGTTTGAAGATTTAAAATATTATAGAAGAAATGATGACAATATAATTACTATTGTAAAGTGTGGTGATGGTCTAACATAATTCTTTTTTAAGCTTCATAAATTATTATAATACAAATTCAAAATAGAAAATAAATTTTATAAAATTTGATATTATAAAATAAAACAAGCTTGCATATATCAAATACTAATTCATATATAATATCTCGAGAGGCATCCTTATTGAGACACCTATTTTTAATCAATTTTTCATCATCAAGTTGAAAAGGTGCCTTCAGAATGATATCTCTCACCATCTTTATATATACTAATATTTAATAAATAAAAAATAGTAACACTCCCAATACAACATGTAAGACATTAAATGTATTATGATTAGGTTTAGGGTTTAGGTGGGATTAAGGTTATGATCATGGTTGTATTTAGGGTGCATAGAGATAGAATTAGGGTTAAGGGTAGGGTTAGGGTTAGATAGAGATAGAAATATGATTAACATTAGAGTCAAGATTAGGGTTACCTTATATATGTTAAACCTAACCCTAATTATAACCCTATTTGAACCCTAATTTAATGTTAACCCTAAATATAATCAATCTATAACCTTAACCATAATTAATCCCTAACCCCATTTCAATATGAACAGTGATTTAACATTAACCCTCACACTAAATTTTTTTTAAACTTGATAACCTTGATTTTCTTATAACCATAATTTTACCCTAACCTTTATTAAACCTTAACCCTAGTCCTATCTCCAATTCTAACTCTAGCCCTGATATTTACCTAAATCTAAGATTAAATCTAACCCTAATAAAACATTAACCCAAATTCTAGTCAATCCTTAATCTTAGCCATATTTAAATCCTAACCATAATTTAACATAAACCCTTACACTATCTCAAATAATTTTTTTCTTGTAACCCTAATCTTAAGCTAATTATAATTGAACCATATTCCTAACCCTAACCGCATCTATAATAGCAACTCCATTTTAGCTATAACCCTAATTAAACCCTAAACATAGCCACAATTATACCCTAACTCAAACATTTTCTCCTAGTGAACCATATTCTAACATTAACTTAACCTTACTTGAACCCTAACCCTAACCTTAACAACAATCTAATATGAACCTTAATTGTATTCAAACCAGGCTAACTATAATTTATCCCTAAGATTGACTATAATTTAATCTTATCTCTAACCCTAACTCAAAGATATCTCATGATACCATAATTCAACCCTAACCCTAATTTAACCCAAGTAAAAACCTATCTCTAATTTTAATTAACCTAACCTAATTGAACCCTAATCATAATTTTACTCTAACCATGAATGAACCATAACTCTAACTAAACCCTAATTTACTCTAACCCTAACTGTAATTGACCCTCTTTACCAAATTTATTTACAACCTAATCCTAATTAATCCCTAACTTGAACTTTATTTAAAATTCTAACCCTTACCTTAACTCAAATATTTTTATTATACCCCTAATTTTACTCTAACCATAATTGAACCATAGTCATAACCCAAACCCTAATTTTAGCTATAAACCATAACTCTAATTCAACCCTAGCCCTAACTCAAACATATTTCCCTAATTTAACCCAAACCTAATATTAATCCTAACCCAAAAACCTAATCTAGTACTAACCCTAACACCACTCAAAGCTAACATAATTTAACTTTAACCCTAACCCTAACCCTAACCCTAACCCTAACCCTAACCATAGTTTAATCCTATCCATAACCCTAACTCAAATATTTCTCCTATAATACTAAGTGAACCAAGACCCTAGTTTAACTAACCATAATCAAAATCCTATTTCTTATTATAATTCTAACATTAACCCCGATTGAACTCTAGCCCTTACCTTGTCCAAACCCTAACCATAATTTTACCCTTCTTAAAACTAACATAACATTAAGCCTAAACTAGATAAATATAATGCTAACCTTGTTTAAACCCTAATCTAATGCTATTTTTATCATAATTTAAAAATCTTACCCTTCTATCTCAAATTCTAGCTATAGCTCTCACCTTAACACTAATCTAGCATCAAATCTAACTCTAATTAAATCCTAATGCTAACCCTATGAAAACCTTGATCTAATGTTACCCGCCCTAATTGATCCCTAATCCTTATCCTCTCAAATGTTTTTCTTCAATCATATTTTCATTATAATCCTAATTGAATTGTAGCCTTAATTAAGCCCTAACCATAATCCTAATTCTAATTCTAATTCTAACCCTAACCTTAAGCCTAATCTAACATTAAATCTAACCCTATTTAAACCTTAACTCAAATATTTTCCTCTAATTGGACCCTAATCTAACATTAATCCTAAGACTATTTGAAACCTAACCACAATTTTACTCTCTTCATTATATAATATTAACCCTAATGTTATTATTAACTCTTCTAATTCTAATGTTAACCATGATTGAACCATAGTTCTAACCTTTTTGAACCCTAACCATAATTTTACTATAACCCTAATTGAAGCCTAACCCTAATAAATGATATCCCTAATCCTAAGGTCATAATAAAATTATGATTATAATTAAACCATATTGATAACCTTAATTGAATGCTAATCCTAAATTTAAATGATCCCTAACTTTAACCTTTATTAAGTAGCAATTCAAATTGAATAGTAACCTTAACCCTAACCCCTATTTGAAACCTAACCCTAACCCTAATTGAATGCTAATCCTAGTTTAATTATAAATGGAACCCTAACCCTAATCCTAATCCTGACCCTAACTCTAATTTTAACACAACCATAATTGAAATTGAACCCTAATTTAACCAAGCCTTAACCATAAGATTTAATTGAATTGTGATTCTAAATGAACCCAAACTCTAGCACTAATAATTACCCTAAGTAAACCCTAACCTAGACCCTAATTTTAATTTATCCATGATACAATTTTAACCCTAATTAAGCCCTAACCCTAACCCAAATTAAACCCCATCCCTAATCATAACTGAACTCTTTCCTTGATTGAAGTCTAACCCTAATCATAATTAAACACTAACCTTAATTGAACCCTAACCCTTATTGAACCTAAACTATGATTGAAGTCTAATCCTAACCCTAATTAAATCATACCCATAATCAAACATTAAAGATAATCATAATTGAACCCTTATTGAACCTTAACCCTAGTTGAACTCTAATTTAAATTAGTTGATGCATATCTAAATTCTCTTTGGGTGAAAATGTAGTTGCTAGGTAGAGGAATTCCTAACTCTAACCTAAATTAAACCCCAACTGAATCCTAATCACAAGAGACTTTGTAGGATTTTGGTGAGTTTCATTTTTCTATAGCTTACAATCCATCCATTTTTGTAATCAAATTTTATATATGACTTCTCAAATATTATACAATAAAATGCATAAGTATATATATTGAATGAATGAGTTTTATTAAATATAAGACAATCTATGGTTTGAGTATAATTACTTTAGATGAGTAAATTAGTAAAATAATGATTTTATAACAAAAATAGTTTAATATGAAAGCTTCAAAATTTGAAATATAGTATGAGAAAAGAAGACAATATGAATATTATTGTAAAGTGGGATGATGGCTTAACATAATTGTTGCATAAGTTTTGTATTTATTATTCAAATACAAAATAGAAATTAAATTTTATAAAATCAAACATATATTTAAATAAGACGGTGGAACTAAATTTGGTAGATTGTAAATATATATAATTAGCATTATTTGGTGTGCAAGATATATGTAAAATGTGTAGGAGTTTGTTGAGTTAAATATGAAACTAACTCAAACTTAAAATTTGATACTGTAAAATAGCACTAGATTCCAAATTTATTGAATACTAATATATAAAATACAACAAGAGATATCGTATCAATGTGCCTAGTTTTATTTATCAAACTTTTAACATAAAGTTGAATAGATGCCTCGAGAAGGATACCTCTAGAAGTATTTTCTATATATTAATATTTAATATATGTAATCTAATTGTTGTTTTAATGTGACATGTAGGACATTAAATGGGTTAGGATTAGTAATGTAGAGTACGCAACGAGAAGTGATGTGATGGGTCTTTCTCCTCTTTTGATACCCCAAGTGTGGTTTCAACAAGATCTGATCCCTTGGATCAATTTGACACAATGTCTTCTGAAAAATAAGTGTGGTTGGACACTTTTCCAACTTCTCCACAATGATCAATACTTTAACCAATATTCTCCAATATTGAGACTTAGGGACACTAGCCCTATTCTAAGCCAAATTATGGAAATCTTCACCAGTGGCTTCGCACAACCCAACCCAAGGTTGGAGAACCTTACTTATGATGTAAGGATAGGGAATCGACCCTAAGATTGATCCTTCATCTTCTACAACATGCCAAACCCTGACTGTCCTAGAAATCCTAGTAGGTCTTTCCAACTAGTTTTTGAAACATAACTCTTATTATTGGTATAGATTATGAACTCTAAGGTTAGATTTAGACACCCTCTTGGAAGTTATATAGATACCCAAAGCCTTAAGATCTAACTCCTCTCTTGCATCACCTAACCCTTACTAAGTTCTTAGACCTAATTAGCCAAATTAGGCTTGGATATCAAAACAAGTGATAGGAAATGGGTACATGGGATTGATACAGGGCCTTAAACACCTTCTACACACTACAACTAACACAAATCCACCTTCAGTTCACTTCTACCAATCAAATCTTCAAACTACTAACTTTGTTATACCTTCTCTTGGCTGAATACATTGAGATATTCAGCCTAGGGCTCAATGCAAACATGTATTACCCTTCGAGCCACATTCTGAGCCTTTGAAATCCATAAATATACACTCCTAACTTTTATTTTCCAGAAGGGTGAGGATTTTCACCGGTGCAAATGCAAGTTAGGTTCCCATTTGTGAAACGGGCTTCTTTTAGGACTCTTCCTAGGCCAGTCTCAAAAAATTGATAAAAAAACACTCCTACACTGAACTAATCAATCTCAATCCAACTGTAATGTTAAGAAAAAACTAAGAATCTTCAATGCATGAACTCAACATACAATTAATCCACCATACACGACTGTACCAGTCAGAATTGCTCAGAAAAACTCTTCATCTTCCATTGATTTTGCATCAGAACTTCAGTTACAATCTTCTAGCCTCTTGGACTTGAAGAAACAACTTAAATCATCATTAGATGTGAAGCCAAAATGATCCAAATCCCAGTATGACCATTGGTCTTCTACTTTTTGTCTCTCTAAGAACATTTTGAAATTTTCTCAAGCAACATTTACATCTTTTTTGTAACATTTTGCAATTTTGGCACTTTTGCATTCTAAGACCTTAGGTTAAGGATTTAACCTCTAAACCTATCAAAACATGTTTAAAATGACTCAAATCTAATTGAATCAATACTAAAACTCAGTAAAACATTAAAAACACCTAAATCAACTTATTGCTAAAGACTACTGATCCCATTGGACTAAGGCATCTCAAGGTTTATAGATGTGCCTTAGATCTCCTTGACCACACAAGTGGATCCAAACCAAAATAACATTATCTCAAGGATTTAGCCAGTTATTACAAACACATAAAACATCAAATCTGATACTGTCTCTGATCTAGTCATGGGTGCACTGCACCATACTCCCCAAGACAAAGAGAACTCAAGTCCCTTGAGTTGGGATGTCTTCTAATGTGAATCCAGCTTTCTTGATGGCTTCAAGAGTCAACCAAGTAGCATCTTTCAGAGAATGGTGTCTCCATTTGACTAAGTACTCATAGAATGTGGATCTCCTGGTTTGTTTTTCTATCCTCTTATCTAGAATGCATTCAATTTCTTGAAAGATTGGTTGGGGTAGTTCTTGTAGCTCCTTGTCTTGTTGAAGACTTTGATCACCTGCAACACACTCATCAGTAACACAACCCATCTTGTAGGCATATAGATCAGCCACATTGAATATTGGGGATAAACCAACATCGGAAGGTAACTCAATTCTGTATGCATTGTTGCCACATTTCTTCAAGATTTTGAAAGGGCCAATCTTCTTCATCATGAGCTTGGTATACTTGCCTTTAGATAGTCTTTCCTTTTTTAGGTGAACCATGACCATGCCTCCAACCTTGAACTGGACATCCCTCCTCTTGACATCTGCTGCTTGTTTGTATTTCTCAGAGGTATGTTGAAGTCTTTCCTTGACTTGTTGATGTATATTCATGGATGACTTCTGTAAATTCGTCAGCTTGAGCACTCCTCTGACCAAGGTTTTGAACATCTCTTAACTCAAGCATACTCATAGGGTGTGAAGCATATACAATTTCAAAAGGGATAAACCTTGAAATCCTATTGACAAAATTATTATAGGATAATTCTGCTTGTGGAAGGACGGACTCCCATGCTACCCCATACTCCTTAGTTAGACATCTCAGGAGATTACCCAAGGATCTATTTATGACTTTAGTCTGCCCATCTGACTGAGGATAGTAATAAGATGACATAGCCAAGTTTGTTCCAAGTTTCTTCCATAGGGTACGCCATAAATGTCCAAAAAACTTTGGATCTCTATTTGAGACAATGGTGAGAGGTAAACCATGGAGTCATACAATTTCTTTGAAAAACAACCCTGCAATGCTTGAAGCATCATGTGTAGTCTTGCAAGGTAAGAAGTGTGTCGTCTTGGAGAACCTGTCTACAACTACATAAACACTATCATAACCTGATTTGGTCCTTGGAATACCCAAAACAAAATCCATGCTAATTGAGTCCCAAGGTTTGCTAGGAATTGGTAATGGTGTGTACAAGCCTACATAGGAACTTGTTCCTTTTTCTTTTTGACAAATTAGACAACATTATACAAATCTCCTTACATCAGATTGCATCTTGGGCCACAAATAGAATCTCCTAACCAATTCAAGTGTCTCATCAAGACCAAAATGACATGATAAACATCCACAATGTTTCTCTTTCACAATGTTCTCTCTCATAGAGCAATCAGGGATACAAAGTTGACTTGTTTTAAACAAAATACCTTCCTGAATCATTTATTATGCAAATTCAGTGTGATACTTTGTAAGCTTCTTTGAAATCTCCATCATTGGGATACATGTCTTTTAGGATAGAGATACCTGCACTTTCCAAAGAGATTTCTTGTATAGCCAAGTTTCTTCTACTCAGGGCATCAACTACCTTTTTATTCACCCCTTTCTTATGTTTTATAGTAAAAGTGAATGCTTGCAAGTACTCCATCCACTTGAGGTGTCTGTGGTTCAACTTCTCCTTCCTATTGAGAAAACCCAAAGCATGATTGTTAGTATAAACAATAAATTCTTTGGGAAATACATAATTCCTCCACTTCCTAAGTGATTGAACCATGACATACATCTCTAATTCATATGTAGAGTACTTCTATTTTGGTTCATTAAGTTTTTCACTGAAAAATGCCACAGGTCTCCCTTCTTGACTGAGAACACTCCCAATGGCCCTCTTACTAGCATCACATTCAATAGTGAATACTTTGTGAAAATTAGGGAGTATTAAGATGGGTTGTTGAGAGACTCTTGTATTCAAATATTGAAATGACTTGTTTGCAGCACAGTCCACACAAATTGACATTTCCTTCCCCCTTTGATAGTGTCTATCATTGGTGCACTCACCCCACTGAAATTCTTGACAAACTTTCTATAAAAACTAGCAAGGCCATGAAAGCTCTTTACGTCACTAGAAGATTTAGGAGTGGTCCAATTCAATATGGCTTCAACCTTGGATGGATCCATGTTTAAGTTTCCCTTGGAGATGACGAAACCAAGAAATATCGGGTCTTCTTGCAAAAAACACACATTTGTCCAAATTGATTCTTAACTGCTCCTAATGTAGTCTTTTCATCACCATGTCTAGATGTATCAGATGCTCATCCTTATCTTTGCTAAAGATTAATATGTCATCTAAGTAAACAACAAAAAAATAATTGATAAAAGGTTTAAGGACCTCATTCATTACTCTCATGAAGGTTCTAGGAGTATTTGAAAGGCCAAAAGGCATCACCACCCAGTCAAACAATACCTCATTGGTTTTTCAAGCTGTCTTCCACCTATCCCCTTCTCTAATCCTATTCTGATGATATCCACTCTTTAAGTCAATTTTTGAGTAGTATTTTGCCCCTCCTAGATATTCCATAAGATCTTCTATCCTTGGCATATGAAACCTATATCTGATGGTTATCCTATTGATGGCTCTAAAGTCAGTACATAAACTCCATGTACCCTCCTTCTTAGGGGCTAGGACTGGAGGCACTACACAAGGGCTTATGCTCTTCCTAATGAAGCCTTTCTCCAATAATCCTTGAATCTGTCTTGCAACCTCTGCATTTTGTTCGGGAGTGAGTTTATATGCAGCCTTATTGGGTGATATAGAACCAAGGATGAGGTCTATACAGTGACTAATGTCTCTTTTTGGTGACAAAGTATCCGTACTGTTGTCTGCAACTATCCCTTTGTACTTATTCAACAAATATTGAACTTCTTTTGGACCAACACTTCTTTGAGGTTCTTGACCTATTGGCATCTCCTTAGTATTTGTTTTTGGCTTGACTATGATGGAAAAACAAGGTGTGCCTCTTTCTTTGGGAGCTTGTAAAAACTCCTTCTCTCCTACTAAGATCAAACTGTTTGTTAAGGCTCTGTCCTTATCAGAATCAGGGAGAGGTATCATGGTATAACTTACCCTATTTTTGGTCAAGGTTTAGATATTCTACTTACCCCCATGTTGGGCATCAACATCATATTTTCATGGTCTACCTAGAAGGATATGGAGTGCATCTATATTCACAACTTCACATAAGACTTTGTCTCTGTATTCTCCTACTTGGAATTCTACCCAACATTGTTCATCTACCAAGGTTTGTTGATCTTTATTGAGCCAAGATACTTTATAATAGTTTCAACGTGGTATCTTCTTTAACCCAAGTTTACTTATCATTTCATTAGAAACCAAATTTTATGTAGAACCAGAATCAACAATAACTTTAGAAATTTTACCATGTACCTTGCAGTGAGTTCTGAGCAAACTCTTCCTTTGTGGGGGCTCCTTGTGGGTTGGCACCTTCAAGAGTGTTCTATTGAACATAATACTTCTCCTTACTTAGGATTTGCAGGTCTAGATGTAGTAGTATGGTATGAAGTCATACTTTGACAATCTTTGTCTTGAGTGAGTTGCACTCTCCTATCTCCTCCTGGTGTGTTGAAGCTTGTACTGGCTTTTCTTGGGCATCTAAAATATTGGTGATCAATCTAATTACAGGAGAAACACTTGCGAGTGAATATAGTGGTTTTTCTACCTCTAGATCTTCCTCTATTGTTTCCTCTACCTCCTCTGAAATTGTTCCTGTGATTCTAATATCTGTAAGGTTCTTGGTGACTTGACTCTCCTTGTGGCCTTGGTGATGATGATCCCCTTCCTTGGAACCTTTCTCTTCCTCTAAAATTATTACCTCTTCCTCAGAAATAATTTTGTTCCCCTCTCCTCTTTTGTTTTTCTTCAATCTTCATTGTCATTTGATAGCACTGGTGTACAGACTGGGGGTTAAAAAAACTAAATTCATCTTAGATACTATATTTAAGTCTATTCAAGTACCTAGCAAGCTTTTCATTTTCATTTTCAGGGATCTAGGACTTCATTGTGATTTTGTGAAATTCATCAATATAGGATCCTACATCAAGATCTTTTTGCTTCAAATTTTGTAATTGCTTATGCAGAGTTACCTCATAATCATCTGGGACAAATTGTCTTTTGATCTCTCTGAGCATCTTCTTCCATGTGTTTATTGGCTCCTTCTCTTTTTCCACTCCCTCCCTTTTTAATAAATTCCACCAACTTAGTGCAAATCCCTTCATTTTGGACTTGGAAATCTTGGTTCTCTGTTGAACAGGAATGGCTTCACACTCAAAATAGTTTTCTAGGGATTCTACCCAGTCCATACAGTCCTCAGGGTAGTTCTTTCCCATAAAAATTGGTAAATATGGCTTTTTATCTCTCCTACCCACTCTCTCCAAGGCTTCTATAAGTATTTTCTCTTATGGTACTCTTACCCTTTCAATTTCAGGGCTTTCTTCTTCTTTTTCTGGTTTAGAATCTTCACTAGTAGGTCCACTAGTCTATGAGATTTTCAACTTTGCAATTTCTGCTTCCATCTTTTTGTTCTTAGCTTCTTGTTCCCTCACAATTTTAGCTATCTTCACATTTGTAATCCTCAAAGGTATATCCTCCTCTTCCTTGTCATCAAATTTCTCTGCCATTTTTGTTCCTAAGAGCTTTCATAGGCTTTGATACCACCTATGCAGAGTACACAACGAGAAGTGATGTGATAGGTCTTTCTCCTCTTTTGATACCCCAAGTGTGGTTTCAATAAGATCTGATACCTTGGATCAATTTGATAAAATGTATTCTGAAAAATAAGTGTGGTTGGACACTTTTCCAACTTCTCCACAATGATCAATACTTCAACCAATATTCTCCAATATTGAGACTTGGGGACACTAGCCCTATTCTAAGACAAATTATGGAAAGCTTCACTAGTGGATTCACATAACCCAACCCAAGGTTGGAGAACCTTAATTATGATGTAAGGATAGGGAATCAACCCTCAGATTGATCCTTCATCTTCTGCAACATGCCAAACCCTGACTGTCCTAGAAATCCTAGTAGGTCTTTCCAACTAGTTTTTGAAACATAAATCTTATTCTGGGTAGAGCTTATGAAATCTAAGGTTATATTTAGAAATCCTTTTGTAAGTTATGTAGATCCCCAAATCCTTAAGATCTAACTCCACTCGTGCAACACCTAACCCTTATTAATTTCTCAGACCTAATTGGCCAAATTAGGCTTGGATATCAAATAAAGTGATAGGAAATGGGTACATGGGATTGATACAAGGCATCATACACCTTCTAAACACTCCAAATAACACAAATCCACCTCCAGTTCACTTCTACCAATCAACTCTTGAAACTACTAACTCTGTTATACCTTCTCTTGGCTAAATACATTGAGATATTTAGCCTAGGGCTCGATGCAAACATGCCTTACCCTTTGAAATACATAAATATACACTCCTAACTTGTATTTTCCATAAGGGTGAGGAATTTCACCAATGAAAATGCAAGTTAGGTCCCCATTTTTGAAACAGGCTTCTTTTAGGCCTCTTCTTGGGCTAGTCTAAGAAAATTGATTAAAAAACACTCCTACACTGAACTAATCAATCTCAATCCAACTGTAATGTTAAGAAAACACTAATAATATTCAATTAATGAACTCAACTTATAATTACTCCACAATACATGACCGTACTAGTCAGAATTGCTCAGAAAAACTCTTCATCTTCCATTGATTTTACATCAGAACTTCAGTTACAATCTTCTAGCCTATTGGACTTGAAGAAAAAACTTAAATCATCATCAAATGTGAATAAAAAATTATCCAAATCCTAGTATGACTGTTGGTCTTCTACTTTTTGTCTCTTGAGCAACATTTTGAAAGTTTCTCAAGCAACATTTACATCTTTTTTGCAACATTTTGCAATTTTGGCACTTTGAATTCTAAGACCTCATGTTAAGGATTTAAAATCTAAACCTATCAAAGCATGTTTAAAATGACTCAAATCTAATGCAATCAATACTAAAACTCAATAAAATATAAAAAATACCTAAATCAACTTATTGTTAAAGACTACTGATCCCATTGGACTAAGGCACCTCAAGGCTTATAGACGCGCCTTAGAGATCCTTGACCACACAAGTGGATCCAAACCAAAATAGAATGATCTCAAGGATTCATCTAGTTATTACAAACACATAAAACATGAAAGTTGAGACTGTCTCTAATCTAGTCATGGGTGCACTGCACCAATTAGGGTTAGCATTCGAGTGGAACTAGGAATAAGATTATGGTTAGGGTTGGTTTTTATAGAGATATAATTAGGGTTAGTGATAGTATCAAGGTTAGGGTTAGCTTATATATGTTAACCATAACCCTATTTGAATCCTAATTTAATTTTAACCCTAAATCTAATTAATCCTTAACACTAACCCTATTTTAACCCTAACACAAATATTTTTCTTATTACCTAGTTGAACCCTACTCCTAATTGAACATTGACACTAATTTTATCAAAACCATAATTTTTCCCTAACCTTATTAAAACTACAAGCCTAGTCTATCTCTAATTCTAATTCTAAACCTGACATTTACTTGAATCTAACATTAATTATAACCTAATTGAACTCTAATACTAATCATATTTAAAGCTTAATCTAACATTTAATCAAACCCTAATCAATCCTAAATCTTAGCTTATTTAAACCCTGACCATAATTTTACTCTAACCCTTACCCTATCCGAAATATTTTCTTGCAACCTTCATTTTAATAGTAATTAAATTCTAGCCATAGCCCTATCCCTACCCCCAATTCGAGTTGAAATCTTTATTTTATATGTAACCCTAATCAACCCTAACCATAGACATAATTCTATCATAAACCAAACTCAAATATTTCCCTAAATGAAGCTTATTCTAATATTAAGCCTAACCATATTTAAACTACAACCCTAACCTTGGCAAAAATCTAATATAGTATTGAAACCCTAATCATAATTTAATCTAACTCCAACTGTAGTTTAACACTATCTCTAACATTAACTTAAAGATTTCTTGTATAATCCTAATTGAATCCTAATCTTAATCAAAACCTATCTCTTAATTTATTTAAACTAAATCCTAATTGAAGTATAACCCTATCCCCAACTAAACCCTAATCATAATTTTATCCTAACCATAATTCTAACTAAACCCTAATTTTACGCTAACTATAACTATAAGTGAACCCTATTAAACTAACCTTCTTTAAGCCAAGTATTCTAACATTAGCCTAACCCTAATTAATCCCTAACCTTTAACTCTTTTTAAAAACCTAACTATAAGATTAAATTTAACCCTATTTAAACCCTAATCTAAAATTAACTATAACCTTAATTAATCCCTAACACTAACCTTATTTAAACCCTTACCATTTTTTAACCCTAACCTTTACCTCAACACAAATATTTTTCTTATAACCCTAGGTTTACTGTAACTATAATTGAACTCTAGCCCTAACCCTAATTTTAATTCTAGTAGTAACCCTAAATTTATTTATAACCTAATCAAACCTCAATAATAAATTTAATTCAACCCTAACCCTAACTCAAATATTTCTCCCAATTGAACCCTAATCTAACATTAGTCTTGACTCTATTTGAAATTTAACCATATTATTTTTCTCTAATACTTATCTAATATTAACCTTAATGCTAATATTTCCTCAATTATAATTCTAACCTTAAAACTAATTGAGTTGTAACTCTAACCTATTTGAACCCTAACAATTATTTTACTCTAGTCCTAACTGAGCCCTAACCCTAACTAAATTGTATCTCAATCCTAACCCTAATTAGACCCTAAATATAATTGAACCCTATTGAAAACCTTAATTAGATGTTAATCCTAACTTAAATAAACCTTAACTTTAACGCTTATTAAATTACAACTCAAATTGAATAGCAACCTTAACCCTAACCCTAACCCCTAATTCAAACCTAATCCTAACCCTAATTATATCTCTAATTTTAACCGTAATTAAAACCTAATCCTAATGGACCACTAATCCTAATTTAATTGTAAATGAAACCCTAGCCCTAATGTAATGAAATTAAGGTAGCAGAACAATTTCCTACACTCACCTTGAGGGAAGAGTAATGTAAAACTTTCTCAGATCTTTACAACAATTATATTAACTTAGCATAAATAATATGCTATAGTGTCATAATTTGCACCCTATGCATTTATGACACTAAGCATTAAGAAAGATGCATTTATGACAAAAATCCATCATTTCAATATCTATATTTTAACAATAAGGTATTCACAATCCCTGGCCCAAATTTGGAGTCAATTTGGTCGGATGATAGCGTAGTGTGTAGATATCCGCATGGTGCCTATTCATCCCTAAAAAATTCCACTTTCAAAAAGAGCATATTAAATTTTGATGTGTGTCCCTTCTCTTGGGGGTGTTCAAAATAGCTACCACTTCTCTTCTTAAGTAACAAAACCCTCCATCCCCCTTATTTTTCACTCTTTGGATCTTTTTAACTTCTTGGCTCTTGGCTCTCTAACGATTTTCTGCTCTCATCATGCTCTCTTATGTGAAGCTCTGCCAAATCTATACTCTCTCAACATTGTAGTTGTCTCTCCTCATGTACACTTGTGAAGCCATTATCCTTAAAAAGAGGGGTCTAGGTTGTGTAATATCATTTCTTCTCTCTTATCTAAATTTTATCAATTAGTTATAAGAATAATCTATTTGAATCATGATCATTATGCAAAAAGGGATTTCCTCCATCAAGTGGGGCTCATTTCTTCTACTTCTATATATCTCATTTTGTGTAATAAAGATTTTCCTTCATCAAGTAGGTTTGTTTCTATTTTCATATCTTATGTAATAGGGGTTTTTTTGTCCATAGTAAAAAAAATCTTTCTCCATACTCGTTAGTTATTATAGTATTTCAGTTTTAGTGTTAATTGGAGAATCCTATTCATTAAAGATAGCAGGTTTCCACAATCCATGAAAATGCTAGTATGCTTCTAGGAATGATTGTGTTTCAATTTTTTCAACATCAACGTTTCAGATCATACTCCATGATCCATCATCAAGATGAGAAAGTTCAAGGAGGCAAAAAATGACAAGGTGTATAAGATCAGGAATCAATTAAAAAGAAGAGAGAGGGGAAGGGACACACAAACCAAGAGAGAAAGAAAAAGGAAAAAGAAAAACCACAAAAGAAAAAGAAAAGAAAAGTAGAATAAACCTCCAAATATAAAAATATATATAGATAAATAAACAAACACACATAAATTAAAAAGAATTAAAATTAAATACAAATAGATGAAACCAAACAAAAATGAGAGCAAAAAAA
>MU225518.1:458012-485776 GCA_018584345.1 Thuja plicata | reverse complement strand
AATCTTGTTTATGCTTTGCGCTCCTTGGTCCCTTTGAGCTCCTTGGTCCTCGGCCGCAAACCTATTAGCGACTTGGGCCTACAAGGCACCGATCAAAGTGGTCCCCGGTCGGCGTAGCCCCCTGCTTTCTCACACGTTGACCTCGACGCTTCTGCCACGAGTGATGCTTCCACCATATGAACCCAATCAATTGGATCTGTAGCTTAAAATGCTGGTGTTTCGCTCTGCGTGCAAGTGGCGGTACCGGGTAATTGATGAAGTGTAAAATGAAGTTGCATTTTCTTTTTTTTTACCTTTATGCACGTGTTGGTCGCAATTTCGACCAACACGGGCATAAAAGTAAAAAAAAAGAAAAGTTAACTTTTATATTGCGACCAAACAAAACCATTTTGCAAGTTGGTCAAAATATTTGGTCGCAATTTAGGGTCAAATCTATTAGTGACTACATCACGGTGTATCTCGCTTTAGTATTACTACTAAAGGGATGCATCAAGAATAATCTAATCAAAGCTATCAACCAAGTCCCTACCTCCAAACTAGATTCCTTTCCATTGAAAGGGATAGCCTTCCCTCTCGTCAGGTCTCTATTGTGGTTGGCTGCTACCACTGCAGGGTCCACTGTAATTGACCTCCCACGAGGGCTCCTAGATGTCTCCCTTTGTCTCTCCTCTCTCTAAGAGTGGTGGGATGTGTCTTGCTCCACCTTGGCTCTCTCAGGAAGGTGATGTAGGATTTCTTGAAGAATCTTCCTAGTATCCAAACCCCTAGACTCATCTGGATTCTCTCTCCTCTGTCATCCCTGTCCTAATTTTGACCACTCTCCTGCCTGACACTCGTGGAGGAGCTAGCCTACCTACCTCCCCCACGGGTACCAGACCTACCTCTACCATGGCCTCTAGCTGCTCTTGTCTTAGGCACAATTCCTGAAACAAATAGAGATAAATACAAATCTCACCACATAGCTTGAATCATAAACTAAAGAATGAATAAACCATAAAGCAATAATTTGAAAACAATAAATGTTGTATGTCTATGTTTTAGTTTAAAATTTCATGCTAGACACAACCTAATGACTATACAATTCCTAGAGTTCCCAGTGTAGAAACTAGGGCTCTGATACCAAAATGTAACGCCCCGCTAGAGAACCCAAGAGAGATTAACCTAGAACATGATACTATGTGTGTTGAACAATTTTTTTATTTTTAAAGTTAACATAAAGAGACATACATTAATGCGGAAGAAATTACCATTTATACACATGTCTTACACTCACATAGATTACACAACTCAAGGGTCCATCTGATTAAGTATAACAAGTACAAATTACATAACCATAATTACTATCCTCATGGATAACCATGAAACCACTATGAACTCACATCCACTGCACATGTCGCAGGGTATGTGGTAATCACTCTAATCTACTTAATATACAATATCCAGATTAGTTATCACATACGATACTCTAATACAAGATTTACAATAATGAAATTATATAATAAATGATGAAGTAACATAAAGATCTCATCTGCAAAGAACCATCAAGCACCTGGTACAAGGACGTCGAATCTCAATGGGTAAAGAATCACTACACCCATCCATGTGGAACCAAAAAGGTCCACCCCACCGTGCTGAGGAGATAACAATAGACCCCAATTGAATATCCAAAACCAATAAGGAAAAACCACTAAGAAAGGGATCCTGATAGCTCTCTAATCCAGGTGTACTACACAACATGGTAGGTAAGACTCACTAATCCAGAGGTAACTGACATACGTAGGAAATCTAGACTGTGTAAAGGAAGGTGTCATCATCTACATCTAACCCTTAATTTTTGTCCTAGCAATCCTAATGGATTCCAGCACTTAAGTGACCATACACGGAGCTAATGACCTCTCATACTAACAAGGCCACTAACTATGTTAGGTACCCCTCGAGGAAACTAACATCTTCTCATCACCATCTTAGCCTATGCTAGCACTCAAGCATGGGTGAGGACACATATTATTAATTCATTCTAATATCTCTCAATATGTCTTTAGTTATCACTTATTAAGTAAAATCTACAATAAGCAATCCAGTAGTCACTTACAGACACATAACTTATTGCAAGCCACCCCCTACTACACATCTAGGTAACCTACCCTAGGTTCACAGATCCTAACAGATCTAGCATAGGTCACAACTCACAAGTATACCCCAAATCTAGTATCCCATACAACAGGAATGGTCACATATAGGTACACAATTAGATACAATATCGAAAAGGGTCACATGGTTGATTTAGGATAATAAAGACCAAAAGCACACACACCAGAGAATAAATAGTAAACAAGTCTCTAGGACTCATACCCAGCCTCTGTAACACCCTAGGTCATCTAACGCCTCCAAAAATAACACATTTAAGCAAAAGAGATCCATAAGATTGCATAGAACAAAAATGTCCTAAAGGAGTGAAAAATGAACATAAACAGGTAACATTTACATCTAATTAAGTCATCCATATGCATAAAAATAACACATTCATTAGTGCATTATAGAGTCTTGGTTTAAGCTTAACTCTAAAATAAACAATATCTTCTAACTAAATCCATTTAAATCTATCTCTTGTATTTAAATAAACTTAATTAAAATAATCATTGGATAAATTAGATTGATTTTAACTAAACCTAATATTTTTAGATTAATCAAGAATTTATCAATTAAGAATTAGTCTCAATTAATCAAAACATATCTATGAAAATTACAGTAAAACCTTTTAATTAAACTTAATGGTTTACATATTAATTAAATTCTAAATTTGATAAACAAATTAATTAAAAATCAATATTTACCATATCAATTAAAATTAACATTCACCAAATTAATTAAAAATTAATATTTTAAAACTTACTAATTTAAAATTAGTATTAAATTTTTTAATTACAACTTAACACTAAATATAAGTTAAGTTTGATTAACAAACAACAAAAAAAATAATAAATAAAATTACTAATGCACCCATCCCGAAGTTCGGGTCACACATGATAAGTTTTGTTTTTACAAAACTTTTTTTAAAAAAAAATGATGAGTGGGGGGCCCACGCAGCCACCCCAGTGCCTTGAGCGCCTCCCTAAAAGGAAAGGTGGGGACAACGGGTACTGTCACCCACCTGCCATACGACAGGTGGTGTGACAACCCGCTTCCCTGCCTTAGGGGAGTGGCATGCACCACGGGATAGGTGGGGATGGGTGCCCACCTTCCTATCACATAATAAATTTTTTTAAATTTTTTTTTTTTAACTTTCTTTTTTTTTTTAAAACAAACAACTGCGATTTAACCCACGTTTTTTTTGTATATATTTTAAAAAAAAAAATAACTTAACTAATTTTGATTTCGTTTTAGTATATATTTTTTTTGAAAAGAAGAGTACTTAATTTAATAATATTCCATTTCTGAAAACGGAAATAAATTAGAAGGATGACTTTTTGTTTTTATTCCATTTTTTGTCTACTGGTGAACTTTTAACCAGTCTATATTTTTTTTTCTAGAGAGTACTTTGTTTTCAACTAATTTAAATTTTCAAGACTATTTTCAAAGGAAAGATTTATTTTATTTTTCTCTATAGTGTAGACTATATCATAGATTAATTTTTTCATTTCTAGGAGATTTATAATGAATTTCCTCACGAAATTTTGCCAACATTCCCTACTATGCCAAGACTAATTAAAACATGAAAAATTCAGATCTATGGGTTTTCTAAATACCCAGAAACATGAAAATGCTAATACACCATCTAGAAGCAAAACATCAAACATGCATCCATCCAATCATAGAAAAATTCAGATTTTTGCAAAATTAAAAACAAAATATGGAGAACAAAACCAACCTTAATTCCAATGCAAGAACTAAAGAAAGGTGCCCTTGGAGAAGATGGGAAATCTGAAAGCCTTGTAATCTTGATTCCACCACAAATTTGAGATCCACGAAGAATCAAGCACATACAAGCAAGAAACACCCGAAAACTCCAAAACAACAAGCAACCACAATAATCCTCAATCCTTCAAAAGTCTCAAATCACCAAGAGCTCTCCAAAATGCCAAAAACCTGTTGTGAGGGAAATGAGAGGAGAATTATCCTAAAGAGAATCAACTTCCCCTAATTGTGCAAACCCTCATGGCAACTCCCCATTCAATCCCTAAAATAACTCAACTTGGAATTGAAAGTAAATCCAAATTAAATAATTAAAATATATTCTTTATTGCCACAACTCAACTTTGACTCCTAATATCAAGTTGAGATATTTGAATTTGAAAATACTTTTTCAACACATACATGCACATGTAATTAATAAAATATTAAATTAAATAGATTAAATATTTATGTCACAATATTATATGCAACCAAATATTTAATTATTTAATTAACCATAAAAGCATATATACGTTAATTTTCAATTAAATACTTAATTAAATCAAAATATTCAAATATTTTAATTTAATTAATAATTTAAAATAAACATAGGATACAATTAAATATTTAATTCAACTATAATCCATTAAAATCATAAACATGGAAAATCACTCAAACCTCAATAAATCACCTGAAAGCAATCTCATGCAAAGCAAACATACTCAGGGGAAAGGGTATTTGAATTCCTGTCAACTAGACAAATTCGGATAGGGTAGTCATACTGAAACTCATCCAACATTAGGACGATTAGGCTTAGGTTAGGGTTTTAGATTTGTATGTTACCTCCCCTCTTTACCATTGAGATGAATATTTATGGGCACACTCACTCCTGCCAATTCAGGGAAGATGATGCCCTGTACCTGCAATCCTATCATCAAAAGAACACACATGTACATATTACACAATATCACAAACAATGATAGGGATCGGTCGAACGTGTGGATCTCACCGAGGCAAGTAACTACGTCTTTATCCTCTACCACAACATCATGCAAACAGATACAATAAACATGATAACCATACACATGAAAGTATGGGGTAAGTACATCATAATCAAAACATAAATCATCACATCATGATAATATCCATAACATCATAATCCAGAGTCACCATCAACTGAAAGAATAATATCTCTCATGAAAAGTAGCCTAAAATAATTTGGCTAATCAACTGAAACCATTTCCTAAAAGAGTATGACAACATAAACTAAAAGCAAAATATGGGTGGGTATTACAAAGAACATAATGACAGGAAGAAGCCCATTTAAGGTGGTTTATGGCATGCACCCTAGAGGTGTTTGTGAGCTCAGGGATCTTGGAGGTATGGAGTATAGAAGTGGACATGCTGAGTACTTCACCCATACTATGAAGGATATACAAGAACAAGTCAAGAAGCAAATCCAAGACAGTCAACAAAAGTTGAAGCTAAAAGTGGATGAAAAGATGAGAGATGTTTAGTTTGAGGTGGGTGACTATGTGATGGTTCTGTTAGCATTTTTTCTTGTATCCTTCAACTCTAAAAGAGAATGTGCAAACCAAACTTGGGGATCTTCATCCAGCAACACAAATCTACTTCTTCTAGCAAATTGAGGGGCAAGGAAGAGGCTAATTGATGAGGATTTGATCCTCCTGCTTTGAGTTCCACACACTCAGGCGGGTGTACCTAAAACAAGCTAAAATTTGCATACATAAACACTCTCTCACTAAAATCCTTTATGCAGATATGAAAAATAGTGGATAGTTCTCAGACTTACAAGATGTGGGAGTTCAACTCAACCAATCTTATGCAGGATCCCACCTACATGATCTTCTAAGAACCAAGAAAATGACCAATGTGACAAGGATGAAATCGTTCTTCTCTTCGAGTTCTAGACTCAAGTAGGCTAACCCATGGATTTCTTCTTTAAAGAAACTAACATGTACCCTTACATTCACAGAATGAAAGACATAAACATTCAAGCTCTCATACAGAAATTTAAAATTGATTTGATGAAGAAACTGCAGGACAAGAAAGAGACCAGTGCCTTATCTATTGTGCAATAGAGTTAAACAAATGTGCATTCCCAGAAAACCCTAACTCCAAACTCAAAAACCTGAATGAAATGCCTTGCAAGCCATTCTTCTCATTTCAATACCTGGATATTAGATTCATATGCAAACCTAGAATTATCAAAATTTTAAAACAAGACTTACTCCCTCCTTGAAAGAAACTCAAATTCAAACCTACAGCTACCTTGGAACTGGTGCATTAACATGTCTTACAGATTAATACACAAGAATTGAAACCAAGCATACAAAGACATCAGACAGATATTTGAACATGGATTCCATCATTCTTCATTAAAATTCATCTGGATATGTACATTGCAAGACCATGAACACAAAAATAAGACCACCAAGCCAGGATACTGCCTAGCAGCATAAATTTCAACATCTTGTTACAATTAGAGAAGAAACCAGATATAGGAGAAAGAAAAAACAAAATCAGTCACTGACACTTGTTTGCTCCTCAAAAATATCTGCAACTACTTCCAACTAAAACTGCAATAATCTTATATGATTTTCCCTCAAATGGTCTGCAAAATCATAATCTTCATTCTGAGACCTTTCCGATGATATATGATACTCTAGATTTTGGATACAATTTTCCCTCTAAAAAATAATCAAACTTTTCCTCCCCGTGCATATTTCCTTTAACAGTTTGAAATGTTTGAATTTGAATTTATTTACTTTTTCAATAGTTGGACTATTGAAATGAGATGAAATTTAACATTAATATTTCATATTTGCCTAGATTTCATCTCATCTTGCCAAGTGTCAATCAGACTTAATGGCTTATAGGTTATATGTTGAGCATCTTCCCTTTAAGCTATTAAGTCCACCATAGGATCTTTTTGAAACTGCACACCTTTTAACTCCTTTTTGGGATGAATTTATTTAAATATTTCAATTAATCCCAGATTTAACTAGCTCTTGCCACTTGTCAATCGGATGTAATGGCTTAATGGTTAGATGTCATGCATCTTTTCCTTAAGCCATTAAGTCAACCCTAGGATCCTTTTCAACTTGCAAGTTCTTTAACCCTTTGCCTTTTGATATAAATTCATTTTAAAATTTAGTTAAATCCCTTTTAATCTGTAATGCACCAGATTGCGCCACATGGCACCCTTTGATTGGTTTTGTGTGTCCACTTGGCGCCATGTGTGAATCTCTGATTGGTGCCTCTAAATTGTACTGGATTGCACCACTTGGCACCTACTCTGTGCCACATGGAATCCTCTGATTCACTTTCCAGTCCACTTGGTGCCATGTGTCTGAGGTGCCACATGGACCAATGGCTTAATGGCTTAATCATATCCTCCTTGCAACTTTCTCATTAAGCCATTAAGTCATCCATTGATCTTGGCCACCTCGAGATTCATGCCCAAACCTGTAGCCTCTTAAGCCAACTCATCTACCATGTCAGCCTCGTGGGTCCCACCAAAATTTGGGTGTTTCTTCCTCTGGGCATAGTTTTTGAGGCGAGTCCTAGGCTCCTGCGCATGCATAGCCTTCTCTTGCTTCTTCAAATTACTATCTGTGGCTTGTTGGTTATAAACATTTTGAAAGATCCTTGTGGGATGCATGTGGGATATATGGTTCTAAAGTTTTAAATCCTTCAGTGTATTTTGCCTCAAAATAATGTGGGCCCCACCTCGCACTAAGCCCTCCAGCCCAAAGGCCTGTTGGGAGACTCTTAGCTTCTCATTTATATCACTATAAAAGTACTGGAGTATATAAACAAAAGACAAACCCAAATGTAAAGAATGTGGGATATTTGGTTTTTCACCTTTTAAGCCTAGGATTATACCTGTGTGGTCCTTTTGCATTGGTTCTTCTCCATTTTCCATTCTCCCCTGAGCACTCCACTCCTTGGCAGTCTACGTAGCTCTCATAAAATCCAAATTTGAAAGTTTACTAAAACTGATTTCGTAGACTCCTACTATTTTTCGTAGGCTTTCAAACATATTAATTGACTATCCTAATTATATTGGCTTGATTATTTGTAAATCCCTCTGTCACTTGTTGCGCAACTTTCTTGCTATTACACCTGCCACTTGCTAAATCCCCCACCATGCCTTGCTCCATTTCCTGCATAATGCATTTGCAATGGATTTCAAATGTTTTTTAATGCCTCTTCACAAATTGCATTGGCTCCAAGCAATGGTTTTAAATAATTTTCAACATCCCTCCACCAAATTGGTGCACTGGGATTCTATCCTTACATTGGGTTCATTAACATGCTGTGTGGCTTCTCCAAATATAATGCAACCTTGTTCTCTAATTTTCACTTCCCACTTCCCACATGGGCTTTGCCTTGGTTAGTTCACAGGCTTTCATGTAGATTTGACTTCACAACCATGCACTGGCCCTTGTTTATTCTTCTGAGCAGGCTCTTTTCAACCTCACACTGCGCAATCTACCAATTGCATTATGTTTGAAAGTTTTTAAAACTTATCCCCTTCTAAAAATTGCGCTGAGCTCCTCCTGCTGGTAAAGGTTGTGGACCTAGATTTACACCAGCCAATTGCATTTGATCCTATTTTAACACCATTTACCTCTATGTCTTGTGTAGCCTCTTCACCCGTCGATGGCATTTGGATTTGTTTTATTTAAAATCTCCTTAGTCCCGAGAATACTGGGCAGGAACCCTCTGGTCGAAGTAGCCTCTGACTTGCCATTGCTATTTGCAACTTCACCAAGTGCTTACGCTGGCCTCTTGCACTTGTTTTGTCTTATTCAAATGTCTTTGACTTCCGTTCATGGTAGCACAGGATTTGCTACTTGAATTTCTATTTCAATGTTTTTAAAAAACTTAAACAAAATCCACCCAAACTTAGCGCAGCTTCCCGTGCTATATGCTCTGGTTGCTCCTTGCTCATTTGCTTGAAGTTTCAAATGTTTTGTGTTGTGCAAGATGCTTGATCTCCATGATTTTTGTGCAAGTCTTTAATTATAATGCCCCTTTCATATTTCTTTGCCCTTTAACGCCAATGCCTAGATTTTACTATGTGTGTGCTCTCCTTCAAATTGCGGTGGGTTATATTGGTTCATATGTTGGTTCTAATGTTTTAAAACTTTCATTTAAAATGGAAAGCTCTTGTTTCAAATGCCCATGCTCATTCCATATGTTGCGTGAACTTCTTGCTTGGGCTTCAAATTACTCAGACTTCATTCATTGCTGCATGGGATGTGCTTTTTATACTTGTGCAATCCAACCATCTACATTTATTTATAAGTCCAACATGCATTAGCAAGGCATCTGTATTGACATGTCTGACTCCATGATGAGGTCCCTTAGTTAATCTTACAATTGACAATTGCATTTGCTAAAAAGTTTTAACAATTTCAAAATAAAACATCCCATTCATACTGGTGCACAATCCTACTCCAGCTGGTCTGGTTTTGATGCTGCATACATTTGTTTTTAATGAGCTATAGAACATTGTGCAGGCTATGAGAATGTTGGCAAATGCTTTTGAACTACGGATAAACACTCACAACATATCATGAGCTTGAATCTTTTAAACTCTTCAATGAATCCATTTATGCAAACAATGAGACAAAATTTTGTTGCAACATCCTGTAAACATAGTTCCCATCACTTCCTTGATGCGTGTCCAAATTCATCCCCAAGCTTTGATTTTAGAACACTGACCATTAACACTCAGTTTTCAATCACTTCTACACAAGGTTTAAAACACACAAACTTCTTCCAGAATCACCCTTAAAAACTGATTGAAACATATGAAGGGACCTTGAGGCTTGGCATAATGATTTAATCATCAACCATGAATACACACATAGGAGGTATTCTCATGATTCAAACCCATATGCAAGTTACAGCTGATCAAACTTGCCCATTCTGAAAAAACTAATTCTGTCTGCACTGCCAATCTGCACAAATCACCTTTAAAACTGACTTTGAAAACTCATCATCTAAAACCTTCATGAACCAAAATCTTAGGTATTTATTCATTCCCATGCAAGGAAAATGAATCCACAATTAGATCACTTGGAAAACCATAAGGTGAAAAACCAACAAATACCAAAGTCAGTCTATTAGAAACATTCTAGAATAAAATAGTGAAATATGCAGATGTCTGGTTTGGAAATGGCTTAAGAAAGTGACCGAACGGATTGGTAGAGATCCAAAAATATTAAGGGAGAGTCACTCCTAGGTCTAAAATTTAGAAGAAAACTCATGCTATGAACATCAACCGGTCATAAAAAGTGAACCTCCGAAGTGAGCTACTTTATGAAATTCTAGAAAGACAAATGCAGATGTAAAATTTGCACAGACTGCCATTGCATTCCTTTTTCAAAACATAGCAGATTAGCTCCTAAATCTTTGAAAATTTCCAAGTTGGTAAAACCTCAAACATGGAATGTAGATATCCAACTAACTTATTATGACCATCAAGTGACATCAAGAAATTAAAATGCAGAGTTGGCCTCCTGGGTGACTGGTTACTCAACACACAGAAAACTGAATAAATGCCACTTGGATTTGACTTGTTTAAACCATCAAATGAATGACTTGTGGTCTGAAAAATCTAAATATAGGTTCAATTTCACATGCATAAAACAAATATTCAATTATCTAGCTCTGATCATCAACTGGTCAATTAGTGTGAATCCCCAAAGTCAGCCCTTGAATAATTTCTGATTTCAAAACATAGTGAAACAACATAAATCAGGTTTGGAATTGGCTGAGCAAACTACACAGATGGATTGGCACAAGCCTAAAAAATCTTCATGGGATAACCTTTTCATGATTAAAATATAGGGGAGAATTAAATTATCCATGACACTCAACCAGGTACAAAATGCAAGACCTCAAAGTAGGCTACTTAGTAATTCTACAAATTATATTATGAGAAACTGAATAAAATGCAAACTGAATGACCTTGGCACACTAGACATCCGACTTCACAAGGATCTACAAATAGGCATGGGGTTTTAATTTCATGTTTAAAACATTCTGGGACACTCCAAAATGTTATGCTTACCCATCTGATCAAAAATGCGGACCCTTAAAGTAGGCGACTTAGATAAAATTATCAAATATGCAAAATGCAGATTTAGGCAAACACCTCCAAATGGCCATCTCCAAAACAAGTCAGAACTGAAATCTAAAAGTTGTGACCCACTTTAATTTCTGAATGAAAGGTGTTGAAACCATTCCCCAAGTGGTATATCATGAAAGTCACTAGGTCACCTTTTACAAGCACCCAAAATGGGCCTTCTTCAAAAGATTTTTAGGGCAACAATTCATACTTAGGGAAAAATTTTAGTATGGTCACTCCAAAATGCATCCAGACTTTGGAGTTCCAACAGGTTCACTTGAATAAATAAAGGCTATAGAAAGGTGTCCCTACCAAGCTTCAAATGAAAAGGGTGGTACCTTGCAAAATCTTAGCCAAAAATGGGGCTAATGCCTATAAGATAGACTTACCATCAGACTTGAGCATATCTTCGGTGTTCAATGTGCAGGACTTAATCTAGTTCAAAGGGAAGATAGATGAGATCAGTTAGGGAATTCATGGAATCACTGGGGATGTTGAGGCTACTGTATTGCCTCCCAAAACACAGATGGTAGCTGACAAATTTTTGGAATCCAGGGTCAATAAGACTACAAGGCATAAGGTCTACATGGAACACCTGATTCAGTGGAAGGATAAACCAGAGTTAGAGGCCTCATGGTTTGCAAAGGAAGACTTCAAGAGGGTGTGCATTTCAGATGATATCTTATCCATAGGCGTGACATAGCTTTCCTTGTTGGGGAGTATGGTGCAGGAGCACCTAGGTAGGATAAGTGTGTAATGTAACCTAGGGCTTCTTTTGATGTTTTGGCTTGTAGTGGTTCTAGCAAGACCACTAGGTTAATAAAGGAACATGTAGGATCTAGTGTGTAGGGTGTAAAGTGTGAGGAAGCCTAATTAGGTCCTTAGTGACCTTTGAGTCCAATCTAGGTCTATTAGGGTGTTTTGTGATTTTAGTTCCAAATGTGGCCAAGAAAGGGGATAATGGTCCTATTTCATGTTTATACACCATAATTAGTGATTTAGGAAAGATTGGACACCTTTTGACCAAGTTTGGATAGCATATCCAAAAAGTTGCAAAAGTTGTCAATGTTGTCATTGACAACATTGACAAAATTTGTTGCAAGAATGAAACTTTGAAGGAATTAGTTCCTTAACTGTCTGAAACTAGTTTTTTTGGTTCCTTGGTCAACTATATGAGGCTATCCCTGAGCATTTGCAAGGGTTGGAAATTTTATGCCAGAGTGTGTACGGACTATGAATTTGAATAACAGTTGCAGTTTGTATCATTGATGAGGATCTAATATTGTAATGGATTGAATTAACTTCTATAAGCATTGTTTTTGGTAATGTAGATTTTTCTAAGACTTTGTGTGGTGGTAGTTTTCTAGATTGAATAGTTTAAGTTTCTTTTGTAAATTCTTTTGTTTTCTGTCCAGTCGCTGTCCTAAATAGGGCACTGTGTGCAAATGGGGTCATAGATCCATTTTCCAATGTGGAACTTTCATGGGCTCTTAGACTATGTAAGGTTAATCCATGCACATTTTGTACAGTGAAGGAGGGGCCCAAGAAATCATGGCAGTTATTTATAAGGTGATGCCCTAGGCGAGCCAGAGATGCATGGCTAGGGATCACTAGCAGTTGCAAAGCATTTTGGAGGGATTGAAAGCATTCATTGCTTCAATAAAGGATTTTGGGAATGTATTAAAGTGAATTAAGGAACCCTAACTTGGAGGAGAAGTTTGGGTGTGATGTTTTGCTAGCCAAGAAAATCAATTTCTTGTGTAGATAGTGAAAAGACCTAAAACTTTGAATTTTAGGCATGTTTGTAGGAGGTACTGTATGGACACCTCTGGAAGCCAATACCTATAAAATCCTTAGGTTCTTGAAAAAGGGTATCAAGATATGATATTATTTTCCTAACTTGTTAAGGGTTTTTACAAGTTATTGCAGAAAAGGAGCCTAACTAAGCCTAATGCTAGTAGCCCTCTTTTGGGTGTAATTGACATGGAATTTGGAACTCATTGAGGGTTTCAATACCAAAGAAGTTTGTGGACATTGGAATTAGTCCAATAAACAATCTTGAAGACTACCTTTCTACATGGAAGATTTTGGGATCCATTTGGATCAGTTTGTGCAGATGGAGCAAGAAAGGCCAATTGAAGCCTAGGAAGGAGCATGGTGAGTTTTGATTCTACATTGTTGGTGTTCACTAGTTGAAAGGATTAGGATCTTGTGAGATGAATTTTAAGGAGGATAGGGTTAGTGTAAGAACCCTAGAAGGTCAACATAGTGGCCTAGGATCCCTTAGAGGAAGCTAGGGAGAATCAAGACTAGTGTTACATCAAAAACAACTTCATATAGTCCTAATCAATCAAGCTGAGGAAAGAGCTAAAGATTTCTATAGACATCGAGCAATAGAGAATAGCATCACTAAGAAGAACAAAAGAGGAGAAAAGGTATTGAAAAGATATATCGATTAGATTGGTTTAATAAGCTTACAATAGATCTAAAAATCTGCAAGTATAAGTTGTATATGTGAACATATCATATTGTTTCAGTTTAACCATTGATTTAGAAAGTCTCTTAACCAAGCAGGATTTAAAGATCCTTTCTATATTGAGATACATCCCAAGGAGTATAAAATTTTTTGATCATAAAGATAGCATGAGATGCCAGATACCATTTGACAAACCAGAAGAGTTTGGACAAGGAAGGTAGCATAGAAATGCTCGATATCAAGTGACAAACTAATCTTTTAAATCCTCTAACAAGGTCACACCTAACAGTGTGTTTGTAACCTTTAACAGGGTTGGCTCTTCACCGAGCTCACTTCAAAAGAGTGAAAATTTTGGGTTACCAGTCGCAAGTGGTTTTTCCCTTAACAGGGTTTCCACATTAAAAATTCATGTGTCAATGTGTTTATGAGTCATTAATTTAGTGTTTTGCATTAGACATAGCTAATATGGATTGATTGGTATACTCTAAGTAATTTACTATTTTTTGGTAAATTGAAAGATTGTTATTTGGTAAACATAAAGAATAAGGTTTAACAAAGCACGCTGAGTAGTAGCAATTTGATAATTATAGTTGAAGGCATTCATCTTATAGGACTGAAGATAACTAGAGGCTTAATATTGTGGTACTAAGTTTTTTTTTTGATTAATTGGAATATTTTTGAGGCCACTGATTCACCCCCCCTCTCAATTATTACTAACAATTGGTATCAGAGCTTGTGTGCTTAAAAAGGGAGTTTAAAAACTCAAGTAAAAGATCACAAGATGAACATACGAGATGTGCCCAAGTTGAATAAAGACAACTTTGCATCATAGAAAAGTAGAATAAGACTCCACCTATCAGGTATTGGTAATGATTTTACTCAACACCTTGATACTGAATATGTGTTTCCTACAAGACCTCACACTCTTGAGGAATTAAGAGAAAATCGTGAGCATAATTGCATGATGATAGAACTTGCCTCATCACTCTCCGATGATGAGTTTGAAGATGTCAAAACATGCACCTCTACAAAGAAAATGTGGGATAAGTCAAAGCTGGTACATGGAGGAGATGCTAATGTACTAAGAGATAAGGTAGAAAGCATAAGAGGGAGGTTTGATGACCTAAGGATGAAAGAAGGAGAAAATATCACTTAGTATAGCTGCAAAATCAAAGAGGTATTCAATGCTATCTGAGGAGTTGGAGGTTTACTTGAAGAGGAGACAGTGGTAAGTAAAATCTTAAGAAATTTATTGCCTGTATATGCTATAAGAGTTTCTGCTATTCAATAAATGAGAGCAGTTGCAAAAAATACAGTTACTCTAGATAGTCTAATTGGTAGACTGATTTCATTTGAGATGAAAAGCTTTGATAATAGTGTCTTACCATCTATATAATCTACATTCAAATCTTCTTTGAAAATAAGCAATTCAAGTCATAGACATGCTATTATAAATGATAGTGAAAGTGATAATGAGGATCAAGGACTTGATGATGTTAGTAATAACTGAGAGGGGGGGGGGGGGGGGGNGAGAGGGGGGGGGGGGGGGTGAATCAGTGGCTTCAAAAACTTATCCTTAAACTTAACCACCAATCAATAAACCTTAGATTATTAAGTCCCTACAAGATGCATGCCATGAAATAATAATAATGATTTAACTATCTGTCAGTTTTCCTTTTCTGACCTTATTCTCCTTGATTACCGATAAGCAGTAAAAACTATTTACTGACACTCAGTAAATATGCAGAGTATACCGATCAATCTAGAAATGCATATGTGAAATTTTAAATAGTAAAGTAATAAACCATACACACATAACACATGGATTTTAACGTGGAAACCCTGTTAAGGGAAAAAACCATTGGGACTGGTTCCCCAATTTTTCACTCTTATGAAGTGAGCCCTATTAAGATCCAACCTTGTTAAAGGTTACAAAAACACTGTTAGGTGTGACCTTGTTAGAGGATTTTATACATAGAGGTTGTCACTTAGTATCGGGCATCTATTTTCTACCATCCTTGAATCAACCTCCTTCTTAGACTGTCAATAGGCTTTAGGAAAATCTTGCTACCATCATTGAATCAGCCTTCTTCTTAGACTGTCAATAGGTATCTAGAAATTCAAATGATACTTTCATGAATAAACCTTTTAGGCACTCCTTGGGATGTACCTCAATATATAGAAGACTGTTAAGTCCTCCTCTATTAAGAGACTTTATGCTTCAATAGTTAAACTAAAACACAATCACCTGTTTCTAATGCAACTTGAATTGCAGATTTTCAAATCTATTTAAGTACATTACCTCTTTGATCAATGTATCAATTCAATTCTTTGTGCTCCACACTTTCTACTCTGTGATGTTGTGCTTCACTGTTCGTCGGTGTCTGCAAAATTCTTTAGCTCTCCTTCAGCTTGATTGATTAGGATAGAATGAAATTATCCTTCATTAGTTTCTCTTCAGCATCCTCTTATTATTCACCCCCTCTTTCCCCTTCATGTGATGCGGAAATGAATTAATCTTGTCTCTTATATAGACATGATATTCACCATTTCTTGATTCTTGGCGTGAAAAACAATCCATCCAATCTGATTTAAAGTATAACTACTGGTTTATCTCGTACTTATCTTTTTTCCAACTGCACAAATCTTCTTTAAATCAATCACTTAACTCTGGTCGAATAAAACAATGAAAACAACTAGTTAAGTCTATCTTTAGCTCTTGCCAGCTAGATATTTTGTCATTTTTTGAACTCTCTATTCTTTCGGTCAACTGTGCAATTAGTTGTCGGTGACAACTGCCAGTTCCATCGGTGTGACTCCAGTCATCTTTGGGATCTCTTTCCATCTGGCATCATTGGATTTTACTCGTCGGGAAACTCTGTTCTCAGCTCATCGGGCATCCTGTGATTTTGCTTCTTCAGGAAACACTGTCTTCTGCTCATCGGGTATCATTGTGACTTTGGTTCTTTGATTTTACTGATGGTGTGCACTCTGTCAATGTTATATGTCACTTAGTGAATACTTGAATTTTATGCATTGCTAAAAGAATAATCTTTGTTCCATTGATTCTTTGAAGTCTTTGGCATTATATACATGACCATACAAATGATATCAAGTTGACATCAATGACAATACAAACCATTAACTAATTTAATGTCTTGCATTATCTTCAACTTAACATTATCAAACATTCAATCAGTTACATGTCATCAATCTCTCCCTTTGGAATTGATGGCAACAAAATTATATTATCACACTATACTATTTCTAATACAATATGAAATACAATTGTTGAGATTCATCAAACTACCAATCTTTGTTTGATAACCGATAAAAATGTCTGACCGCTGGTAAGATCTGTGTTAGTTTAGATTTGATTCTTGCAACTCTCTGTGTTTTTTTTTGTTTTGATGTGTTGCATCCTTTCCTTGTGTCAATATCTCTCTTTTGACTGTTCTTCTTCTTTGATGTCTCTATCTCTTTTCAGCAACTCTCCCTATGGACATAATCTCTGTCTGTTGGAGTAATATGATAATGGATCATCTTTCTTCTTTTTCTGAAGACTGTGATAATATGGAAACTTTCTCTCCCTTTGAAAACAATGCCAAACAAATATCTCATAGATATCTAACATTAATGTTAAGTGATCTTTTCTTTCCATCCATAATATATTCCTTGAATTTCCCTTATCCATCAGCAATACAACAATATGCTCTGGTGCTCGGTTATGATATATACCTTTCTTTATATAGATGTATCTTTGAAGTTCATATTTTTTCTTGCATCAACATGAATGATATTCTGATAATATATAGGATGATGTAGCCTTTAGTCTTTTACTGATTGGTAGACAAGGGTTTGACCCCTAGTCTCTTTCTCAAGTACTCAAACATATCCTTGGGCAGTGGCTTGGTGAAGATATTAGCTAATTATTATTTTGATTGCACATACTCCACTATCACCTCTTTTTCCTGAATTTGTTCTCTTAAATAATGATACTCGATTGCAATGTGTTTAGTCTTGGAATGCATGACTAGATTCTTGGATATTTTTATTGCACTGGTGTTATCACAATAGATAATCACTGGTTCTAAGATCTTCATATGCATACCTTCCAACAACTATTTGATCCATGAAATATGTGAGCAGTTTGTAGTAGCAGCAACATATTATGCTTCTGTAGTAGACTGAGAGATGCATCCTTGCTTCTTGCTAATCCATGTGACAAGTCTGTCACCCATAAAGAATGCTCCTCCAGTTGTGCTCTTCCGGTCATCAAGATTTCTAGCCCAATCAGCATCGGTAAACACCTTAAGTTCAAATTTTCCTTCTCTTCTATACCATAAGCCAAATTCCTTAGTATTCTTCAGATATCTTAGGATTCTTTTCACAGCATTCATATGTGATTCCCTGGGGTTAGCAAAAAATCTAGCAACAATTCCTACTGCATGTGCAATATTTGGTCTAGTGTGTACAACATACATGATTTTTCCAATCATTGATCTATACAAAGTCTGATTTACCTCTATTGTCTTGTCTTCCTTTGTTAACTTACATCTAGTAGCCATCGATGTTCCAACTAGTTTGGAATCTTCCATCTTGAATATTTTCAGGACCTCTTTAATGTATTTGGACTGTGTAATGAAAATACCTTCACTTTGTTGAATGATCTGTAGACAAAGAAAGAACTTGATCTCTCCAAACATAGACATCTTGAACTCTTTGCTCATCTCATCAACAAATGATTTGCATAACATATCATTGCCTCCAAATATGATGTCATCAACAAATATTTCAGCAATCAAAGTGTTAGCATCAATATCTTCTTTCAAATAAAGATTACTATTTTCACTAGTCGTTATGAATCCAATACTTATTAGATAGGAATGAAGTCATTCATACCATGGTCTAGGAGCTTTTTTTAATCCATACAAGGCTTTTTGAAGTCTACATACCATGTTCCTCTTGTCTGGATCTACAAACCCTTTTGGTTGCTCACTGTATACCTCTTCTTCAAGTATTCCATTTAGGAATGTTGACTTGACATCCATTTGATATACTTTGAATCCTTTGTATGTAGCATAAGAAAGTAGTATTCTTACTCCTTCTAGCCTAGCAATGGGTGAAAAGGTCTCTCCATAGTCTATACCGTCTTCTTGTGCATACCCCTTGCATACTAGTCTTGCTTTGTTCCTTGTGACTTCTCCATTCTCGTTCAACTTATTCCTAAATATCCATTTTGTACCAATGACATTCTTGTCATCTAGTCTTGGCCCAAGTGACCATGTTTTGTTCTTCTCAATCTGCTCAATATCATCATTCATAGCACTTATCCATTCTTCATTATCTAGTGCAACATTGACAGATTTTGGCTCAAACTCACAAATTAAACAATTTGTGTTTAAAGACTTACTTCTTGTTCTTGTACCAACTTTCTTATGTCCTATGATCTGGATCTCTTGATGGTTCCTTCTTACATATCTTGCAAGTACAGGTACATCTCTTTGTGTATCATCTTGATCATTATTTTGATCTTCATTCTTCTCTTCATTACCTTGCACATTATCTTGATTATTATCCTGACCGTTGGTAACAACAGTCTGACCGTCGGTTGCAACATTCTGTTGTTCTGGGATTAATCACTATTGCTCGGGCAGAGTGTTGGGTTCTTCACAATATACAAACTTGTTGTAGTCCTCTAGTTCTTTTGTGCTTTCTAGCTCATTATTTTCTTCAAATTCATCAATCTTTACATTTGCACTTTCAACTATTTTGTTAGAGGCCTTGATAAGACATTTAAAAGATTTGCTTTTGGTAGAATACCCCAGAGAAATACCTTCATCACTTTTGGCGTCAAGCTTTCCATTTCTATCATCCTTTAAGACAGAACATTGACTACCAAAGATCTTGAAATAACTTACATTGGGTGTTTTACCATACCATAGCTCATAAGGTGTCTTCTCTGTGTCCTTCTTTAATTGTACTTTGTTAAGTGTATAGACAACAATGCTAACAGCTTCCCTCCAGAAGATTTGGGTGATGTATTTCTCTATCATCAGTGTTCTTGCACAATCAACTATTGATCTGTTCCTTCTCTCAGTAATCCCATTTTGCTATGGTGTTCTTGGTGCAGAAACCTGTCTTTTTATACCATGCTCATTACATAAATTAGTGAATTCATCTAATATAAATTCTGCTCCTCTATCTGATCTCAAGTATTTCAAATCCTTACCACTTTGTTTTTCTACCATAGCCTTATACCATTTAAACATCTTGAATGCTTCATATTTATCTTTAGAAACATAATTGTCATCATTCTAGAGTAATCATCAACAAAGAGAATAAAATATCTATCTCCATAATAGCTCTTTGTCCTCATAGGTCCACATAAATCAGTATGGACTAATTCTAGAATATCATNAGATGTATGGGTTTTACTTTTGAAACTAGACTTTGTCATTTTACCTTTTTGACAATTTTTGCACATGATGTTGTCTGGCTTTGTCATCGTCAGTAAGCCTCTTACATTTCTTCTTCTTCTTATCTTTTCATGTTGTCAAAACCATATACAATATTTTGTGCCACAACCATATGTCTTTTTTTATAGTTATTAAGCAAGTGGTGTTAGTATCATTCAGATAGAATAAGTTACCTTTAGTCTGTTCACCGGTACCAATCAGTTTTCCTGATTTATTGAAGAACTTTGCCTTCTTTTTCTCAAATGCTACTCTATGACCTGAGTTATTCAGCTAAGAAACACTCAATAGATATAATTCAATCCTTTTACCCAATAAGCATTTTCACATTTAATCAGGTTACTCAACATTATAGTTCCTTTACCTTCAACCGAACAAGGTGTATCATTACCCATTCTTACTGTACCACCATTGTAATACTCAAAAGTGTTAAAATTTTCTTTGTCACTGGTCATGTGGTGAGTGTAGCCACTATCTATAATCCAGATGTCATTCTTACTAACCTTAGATATGAGTGTAGTTTCTACATACCTTTCATCTTCATCTGAATCATCCTTTATAGCTACAAATACCATCTCGATGTCTTCATTAGATTTGGTTTCAGTATCATCATCTTTGCAAGCAGCTAGGTAGCTATCCTTCTTGCCTTTACCCTTGTAGTCTTAGGTATCTCTTCTTTCTGATTGTTAGTAACCTCTGTAATCTTTGTTATCACCTCTGTCAGATTTCTTCTCAAAAGGTCTGTCATTACTTTTGTCCTCTTTTCTTCTATTAGGACATCTTGCAACAAAGTGTCCAATCTCTTTAGAATTAAAGCATACAAGTGGTAACTTGCCTTTGTATTTACCTTTTCCTCTCTGCACTCTTCTAGCCATAAGTGCTTCTATTTAATCTTGATCTTCTTCTTCACTTTCACTTTCACCGTCTTTTCTAGATGAGTATCTATGACTGGATTTTCTTATTTTCATAGAAGACACTATTGTCAAAGTTATTCATTTCAAATGAAATCAGTCTACCAATTAAACTATCAAGAGTAATTGTGTTGTTTTCTACTGCTCTCATTTCTTGAATGGTAGAAACTCTAATAGAATATATAGGCAATAAGGTTCTTAAGATTTTACTTACCACTGTCTCCTCTTCAAGTGTACCTCCAACACCTCATATAGCATTGACTACTTCTTTTATTCTTGTGCTATACTATGTGATGTTTTCTCTTTCTTTCATTCTGAGATCATCAAATTTTCCTCTAAGGCTTTCTGCCTTGGCTCTCAGAACATTTGTATCACCTCCATGTACAAGCTTTAGTTTGTCCCACATTTTCTTTGCAGTTTTTCAATCCTTGAAATCTTCAAATTCAACATCGGAGAGTGTGGAAGAAAGCTCTATAACCATGCAGTTATGCTCATGCTTCTCTCTCAATTGATCTACTATCAAAGCTCCTGTAGGCAACACATATTAAGTATCTAGGAATTGAGTAACATCATAACCAATACCTGATAAGTGGAGTCTTATCCTACTTTGCAAGGAAACAAAGTTGTCTTTGTTCAACTTGGGCACATCTCATCTATTCATCTTGTGATCCTGACTTAGGTTTGGAAACCTTCCTTCTAAGAACACAAGCTCTAATACCAATTGTTAGTAATAACTGAGAGAGGGGGGGGGATGAATCAATGGCTTCAAAAACTTATCCTTAAACTTAAGCACCAATCAATAAACCTTAGATTATTAAGTCCCTACAAGATGCATGACATGAAATACTAATAATGATTTGACTGTCTGTCAATTTTCCTTTTCTGACCTTGTTCTCCTCGATTACCGATAAGCAGTAAAAACTATTTACCGACACTAAGTAAATATGCAAAGTATACCGATTAATCCAAAAATGCATATGTGAAATGTAAAATAGTAAAGTAATAAACCATACACATATAACACATGGATTTTAATGTGGAAACTGTGTTAAGGGAAAAAACCACTAGGACTGGTACCCCAAATTTTCACTCTTCTGAAGTGAGCCTTGTTAGGAGCCAACCCTGTTAAAGGTTACAAAAACAATGTTAGGTGTGACCTTGTTAGAGGATTTTATACATAGAGGTTATCACTTAGTATTGGGCATCTATTTTCTACCATCCTTGAATCAACCTCCTTCTTAGACTGTCAATAGGCTTTAAGAAAATCTTTCTACCATCATTGAATCAGCCTTCTTCTTAGACTATCAATAGGTATCTGGCAAGTCAAATGCTACTTTCATGAATCAACCTTTTTGGAACTCCTTGGGATGTACCTCAATATATAGAAGACTATTAAGTCCTACTCTGTTAAGAGACTTGATGCTTCAATGGTTAAACTGAAACACAATGACCTATTTCTAATGCAACTTGAATTGCAAATTTTCAGATCTATTTAAGTACATTACCTCTCTGAACAATGTATCAATTCAATTCTTTGTGCTCCACACTTTCTGCTCTATGATGTTATGCTTCATTGTTCATTGGTGTCTGCAGAATTCTTTAGCTCTCCTTCAGCTTGATTGATCAAGACTGAATGAAGTTATCCTTCATTATTTTCTCTTCAACATCCTCTTATTATTCACCCCGTTTTTCCCCTTGATGTGATGTGGAAATGAATTAAGCTTGTCTCTTATATAGACATGATATTTACCATTTCTTGATTCTTGATTCTTGATTCTTGGCATGAAAAGCAATCCAGCCAATTTGATTTAAAGCATAACTCCCAATTTATCTTGTAGTTATCTTTTTACCAACTGTATAAATCTTCTTTAAATCAATCACTTAACTCTGGTCGAATAAAACAATCAAAATAACCAGTTAAGTCTATCTTTAGCTCTTGCCAGCTATATATTTTTTCATTTTCTGAACTCTCTATTCTATTAGTCAACTCTGCAATTAGTTGTCGGTGACAACTGCCAGTTCCATCGGTGTGACTCTAGTCAGCTTCAGGATCTCCATCCATAGGCATCATTGGATTTTACTCATCAGGCAACTCTTTTCTTAGCTCATCGGGCATCCTATGATTTTTCTTCGTCGGGCAACACTGTCTTCTACTCGTTAGGTATCACTGCGACTTTGGTTCTTTGATTTTACCGATGGTGTGCACTCTATCGGTGTTATATGTCACTTAGTGAATACTTGAGTTTTATGCATTGCTGAAAGCATAATCTTTATTCCATTGATTCTTTGAAGTCTTTGGCATTATATACATGACCGTATAGATGATATCAAGTTGACATCAATGAAAATTTAAACCATTAACTAATTTAATGGTTTGCATTATCTTCAACTTAACATTATCAAACATTCAATTAGTTACATGTCATCAGATGAGATTGAAGAACTAATGGCAAGAAGATTACAAAGAGGAAAACGTAGCTACAAAGGTAAATTACCACTTGTATGTTTCAATTGTAAAGAGGTTGGACACTTTTCTGCAAGATGTCCAAACATAAGAAAAGATGACAAGAGTAATGACAGATCATATAAGAAGAAGTCTGAGAGAGGTGATAACAAAGATTACCGAAGCAACCGACAATCTGACAAAAGAGATACACGAGACTACACGGACAAAGGGAAGAAATCTTGTAACCTAGCCAATGACACTGAAACCGAATTAGAAGAAGACATTGAGATGGTATTTTTAGCCATGAAGGATCACTAGTACATTTGAGACCTCTTTTCGATGACTATGCATCGCAATTATGACACTACTCCGTCAGGAAAGAAACACAAACCAGTGTTGCAGTTTTGGTGTCAGAATCATTAATAGTAGCTATGTCCATAGTTATTGCAATGGTCATGACCATCACAATATGCACCGGCTATGAGGGTTAGTATGTCGTCATTACACATTATGAGTGTCGCCATTATGAAGGGAATGTGATAGACATGCTGTACATGCGATGTCCAGCTGTAGGATTATACCGATATTCTGGACATCATGTGTAGTGTTTTGGCGTCAGTTTTCCTTTGAATACCATCACAATTGTGATGGTATGCTATGTTTAAAAAAAAAAAAATTTCGTGTGCATGGAGTGAGACCTTAAAATATTGAGCTTCTCTTTGTTTCGAGAATAGTTTAACATTCTCTACTTAACAGGGCCAACCACGTGAAGGTGGAAGCTCATCTGGCCCCTCTTAGGAGCCTCTTATGACCCTTTATGACACTTTAAGATCTCTAAGATGTAATCTTAGGGATTGTAAAGGGTCATAAAGGGTCTCAATGGATCCTAGGACACAACAACTAAGAAACATAAATGTAGGCATCATGGTCACAATTGTTTGGAGACAAGACATAATTGAGTGGTATACCCAGACAATGCAACACAACCACTACTCCTCTAGTTCTAAGTTGGCACTTCAGGATCCAAAAACCCTAGATAAGTAATAAATTTAGATAGCAGAGGAGGAGGGACATAACGATCGAAATAATATAGGGACCATGTATTATTTTGGTCATTACAACCCTCCTCTTCTCTCTAAATTTATTCCTTATCTATGGTTTTTAGATATTGTAGTGCCAACTTAGAACTAGAGGAGTAGTGGTTGCGTTGCATCGTCTGGGTATACCACTCAATTATGTTGTGTCTCCAAAACCTTATGACCATGATATCTACATTTATGTTTCTCAGCTTTTGTGAGATTAAAAGTCATCTAAGGAACATGTTGTGTCTATGTGGAACTGCATAGGATCGTCACCAAAGGGGGTTCCAGATCAGAGAAATCCCTTTCACTTAATAATTATGAAGCCATCAATGGTATAATAATTGTTTAGGATTGCAAGTTTCCATTGATGGCTTCAAATTACCAAGAAAAAGGTGTACAAAAGACTTAGCAGCCTCCAGAGCCTTTTTTTTGAATGCATTATACCCCTGACGTACTTCATGGAAAGATTTTGCATTAGGATTACAGGGAAATGTAAACCAAGATTCATATAGAGAAAGGTGTTCCTCTTGGAAAATGGTTGATGGTGATTGATGAAGAAGATTTGAAAATGATGATTGATCCAATTAAGATTGGTGCAACATTTCCAAATCTTCTTCGAACTCATTAATGTCAAATAGTATGTAGATGGTAATAAATAGTGCTCAAAATAGACAATATATTTATATATCACATGCTGAAGATCATAACATATGAGAAAACAAACAAATTTTTTGTACTCACAAGTGTAATAGATTCATCTTCTTGCTAAAGAGTTCAGCTGGAATTTTTCCTGAAAGTTTGTTTAGGTTGAAGTAAAAAGGGAAAATCTCTTATAAAAGTATTGGTATAATCTGGATAGCAAGGATCACCCAACTTCATTAAACAAGAATAGAAACAACACAAATCAAAAGTAGAAGACATACAGACCTGTCTAGTGACCATATTGTGCTGAAGGTGGCGCCTGATGCTACTACAATGACTACAGACAGTAAATTTTGCATCACTGCCTAATGTCGTTGAAGTGTTGACCTGGGATTGAATCCATTATGCTCTTGTATGATCCAGAACCTGTAAGGAAGGAAAAGATGAGGTTAGATCCAAAGGATCTAAGCAATACATGGCACCCTATTACTGATCCTCATCTACTATTATGCATGTGCATAGTCGAGCCATACACTTCTAAAAGGAACAAGGATAAAATTTACAAAAACCCATCCAAGAGTTGGACATCATAAATCATAAATAAGGTTAATTTTTTTAAAATTTTATACCTTTTTCAATTTTTTTTAGTAAGGTTAATTTTTTTATTTTGTTTAATTTTATATAGAAAATCATAACGAAGTCATAAACAACAAAAAGTTCATGAGTTTATCAAAATGTCCAACGTATCTACATGAAATTCTAAAAAAGTTTCAGTATCTACAATAGCCCTCTATTAATCACTTTTATGCATATGGTCCCAACAAAGTAGTGCACAAACTACACAAAGAAGGCATCACAGAAACATGATTTATGCTTTCACCATTGAAGCAATCTCGACAGCACTAGCTGCCTCTCAAGCCTTGCACAAGTTGCACTCATTTCCTACATCAGGTAGGGACGTAGATGGGGTAGATGTAAATGTGGTTTCATTGACCCACTGAAAGTATTGACATACACTATTTCCCTGTAATACCAAATCTACATCAGTTCTTCCTAAAATGATTATAACTTGTCACATTACTTTTAAACATAAAATATAATTCCATATCCAAACCTTTTTCCTATTTGGGCAACCCCAAAATTGATTCCCAGGATTACTTGTTGTGCATGACATCTTCAACACACAAGGGCCAACACCACATTAACACATAGGCACATTGACCGAAGCCATCGACGCTATATTGATAAATATTGCACTGTCATTCCAATGTATAATTTTGTTTAGTTAATTATTTTGTTCATTCATACTAATTATAATTGCAATAAAATGCAACATACTAATCATGTAGACAACATCTCGAATCAAAGTGCAAAATGACTATTGTCAATCATAGTACAAAATGATAATGCTTTGTATTTGATGATATAATGAATCTGAACAACATGTAAATGTAACGTCCTAATTACACTTGATGGAAGCCATATGCATAGTTGTGATTGGGAATTTTAGTCCTTACCACACATTGAAATGCTTGTAAATGCATTTATAGTTGGGGGCATATCAAATTGTGATATTTCTATCAAGATTCAAGTATATAGTTTGATATTCACAAATTGCCTTGTGTCAGCTGCAGTTAACAAACTAATCTCACAAAAATTGTTGATGTTTTTACAATTCCTCTCATTACTTATTCTCTGCTTGAAACAATTGGGACTACCCAGGAAAGACGATTAGGCTCTACTATACCATTTTCCATGTCCACTACATGCGCAACTAATTTCTTCTTTGTTATCTTCATTCCTCTCATGCTTCGTCCTTGTTATATTCGTGGTCAAAATTTTGATATTTAGAATCTACTCACTTTCCTGGGTACTCCCAATTGTATGAATTGGAGTTGAACCATGTGTCACCTACACTCTTGAAAGTAATTGTTGTCACATAAATGATTTTCATGGCATGATAATAAATTTGTGCATGTCAAATTTATGGATGCAACATGGGTCAATGAGTTTGAATCAAAAAACTATACACTTGAATCCAGATAGCAATATCACAAGATAATGAAAATTTTTGATGAAATTTTAATGGGAGATGTAGTCGGGTATAAAAAAGAATGGTCCATGACGAACAAAAGAACAAAAAAAAAAATTAACAAAAGAATGGCATCAAGCATTCCAAATGCAAAGATGTAAACAATGCTAGTATTAAACAATGAGATCATAAACAATGCATGATGCCCTTAGCTTGTAGCCTGCGAGCCATCAAGATATTTCCTCATAAAATGATCATCAACGGGGAGTACCACATAGTGAATATCAACAAAAAAACAAATAAAGAGAGATACATATACATACGTATATTAATACATACGTATATATACATATATATATTAATACATACATATATATCCATATACATATATACATACATATACATATATACATACATATATATACATACATATGTATATACATATATATATATATACATACACACACACACACACACACACACACACACACACACACACACACATATATATGTATGATGTTATTGCTGTCATTGCATGCTTGTTGTTGTTGTGCACCATATATTGTTTTATATACTATTTATTTCATTGAGACTATGAGCTTGACATTTGTATATATATATATATATATATATATATATA
>MU225518.1:442426-457962 GCA_018584345.1 Thuja plicata | reverse complement strand
TATATATATATATATATATATATATATATGTATGATGTTATTGCTGTCATTGCATGCTTGTTGTTGTTGTGCACCATATATTGTTTTATATATTGTTTATTTCATTGAGACTGTGAGCTTGGCATTTGTAATGTATTTGCTATTATTGGATCAATGTTGCCATGTTGTTGAGGCTGTAGATGCATTGAATCACCACTGCCATTATGTTTTGATAGCATGCTAGCTTGAAGATGAGTGACTACAGTACCCTAGTTTGCATTATTAGATGATTTTTGTGACATTAGTTTGTTAAATGCAGCTGACATGACAAGCAATTTGTGCATGTCAAATTCATGGATGAAACATGAGTCAATGATTTTGACTCAAAAAACTATACACTTGAATCCAGATAGCAATATCACAAGATAATGAAAAGTTTTGATAATTAGATTTACATAAGTACTCACATGATACATATGCTAAAGATTGCATAGTAGACAATAAACAATTAGAGCTACATACAACCATTCATTGTGTCAAAAAAAGAGGCAAAATCACAACAACATAATGCATAAGGATATCAAGTTCATTAGCTAGATAATTTTTTGTAATGATGAGTAACATATGGATATCTAGACCCTGAGTATGTATCAACAAAAACATTTACAAAAAAGAGTATTCCAAACATTATGTTAAATAGTTAAGTTTCATGTCTATGTTTGATCTAAATATGACCTAGTTTGTTGACAAAAATGCCAACTCCAAAGAAGTAGTCCATCATAACATTCATATCGTCACAAGTGAAAAAATATTCATTGTGATCATGGAAGATACTCATAGAAGCGTATTCATCATTATTGCAAGATATCTTGAACACCTCCCAAGCCTCCACCATTTTATTTTCAAAGCCACCTCTATTATCAAAAATTGAGCCAAGCTTGCCAGAGATAATGTTTGGATTGATGGTCTGAATCCCCTGCGCAACTTTTTCCAAATTTTCAGAAACAACCACATGCTTCACCAACTTCAAGACCCATTCTAACTGACTAGTAACTTCAAAGAGAGTAGAAAATACTATTTTGTAGATCACCCCATCGTGTACATGTGAGCCAACAATATTATGTTTCAGGAGGTAGAGAATGGCATGTTTGATGTCATCATCATGCACATTAAATAATCTGGAGCATTGTTCTTCCAAGGACTCCAAATGACAAGATTCAATACCAAATGTTCTATCCATTGAGAAGACCTAAAACAAAGTAACAATAATGAAAATAGTGAATAAGTATGCTAACATAATGAATAAGTGGGCAAAATGCATTGATCCAATAATATAAAATACATTACAAATGCCAAGATCACAGTCTCAATGAAATAGACAGTGTATAAAACAATATATGGTGCACAACATCAACAAGCATACAATGAAAAAAATAACATTGCATGATGCCTGAGCTCAAGGGAAAAATACATTGATCCAATAACAACAAATACATTGCAAATGCCAAGCTCACGGTCTTAATGAAATAAAAAGTGTATAAAACAATATATGGTGCACAACAACAACAAGCATAAAACTAAAATTGTTTAAGAAGTTGGCTGTGATATTTCCATAATTTGTGGAGAAAAGAGTACCAAACACTATAAAGCGAGACCAGAGGATTGACAAGGTTTCTTTGTAAAGTGAAACAAAGGATTGACTATTGGAGAAAAATAGTACTTTGGAGAAAATAATTGTTGGTTTTCTCGTCTATTATAGAAAATTCAAGTAGTATAGGCATACATAAGAGGATGAACATAAATAATAAGGGTACCAGACATTGCCTGAAGTGATGAATTTTTGACCCGGGCATGAATCCAGTGTGCTCTTGTGATGATCCAGAACCTGCAAAGAAAAGAGAGATGGGGGTTCGATCAAAAAGATCTAAGCAATGAATGGCATACTATTACTAATCCTCATCTACAATTATGCATGTGCATAGTGAATCCATACGCTTCTGAAAGAAAAACCATGCTACAAGACATGTGGAATCAAAAGAATGTTGCAGAAAGAAAAGAAGATACCATGTTTTTCCTCATGAAATAATCATAAATGGGGAGTACTACATAGTGAATATCAATAGAAAAACAAATAAAGAGAGATCAAACACTTCACACAATGCCTTGAAGGTAATAACAGTGATGCCCTAGCTCTCAAAGCTCGTGGATCATCAATCATTCCAAATGCAAAGATGTAAACAATACCAGTATTAAAGAGTGAGCTCATAAATAATGCATGATGCCCTAGCTGGCAGCTCGCGAGCCATCAAGACATTTCCAAATGAAATTATCGTAAATGGGGAGTACCACATAGTGAATATCAACAACAAAACAAATAAAGAGAGATCAAACACTGCATGCTATCAAAATAAAATGGCAGTGGTGATTCAATGAATCTACAACCTTAGCAACATGGCAACATTGATCCAATAACAACAAATACATTAAAAATGCCAAGCTCACAGTCTCAATGAAATAAACAGTGTATATATAAAATAATATATGGTGCACAACAACAACAAGCATGCAACGACCACAATAACATCATACATATATATGTATATATGTATATGTATATGTATATGTGTCTATATATATATGTGTGTGTGTGTGTGTGTGTGTGTACATACATATATACATACATATATATAAATATATATATATATATATGTAATTATGTATGTATATACATATATATGTATATATATATGTATGTACACACACACACACACACACACACACACACACACACACACACACATATAACAAACATAGCTCATAACAGGGTCATGTGGTGCTCAAACAATGAGCTCATAAACAATGCATGATGCCCTAGCTTGGAGCCCGCGAGCCATCATGACATTATCTCATGAAATGATCATAAATGAGGAGTACCACATAGTGAATATCAACAAAAAAACAAATAAAGAGAGATCAAACACTTCACACAATGCCTTGAAGGTAATAGCAATGATTCTGTAGCTCTCAAAGATCACAGGTCATCAAGCATTCTAAATGCAAAGATGTAAACAATGCCAGTATTAACATTCATATTGTGCCATCAAATCAACAAATGCCATCAAAATAAAATTGAGTTAATGAGAAGACAAATCTCGAATGCCTACCTCAAGTCATGGCTGCCATATGATTGGGCGGTGCTCTTTTTGTTATATACATATACATATATACATATATGTATATACATACATACATATATATACATATATTTATATACATACATACATACATACATACATATATATATATATATATAGATATATATATATAGATATATATATACACACACATACATGTATATATATAAATATACATACATATATATATATATGTTGATCTCTAAGTTTTGTTGATCATTAGTGTCCCACACTTAGTCATTTATCTAGGCAGGTTAGTCGGTCATCATTGCGACCGAGCTATCCAGTATAGGCCGAGCAGTAGTCATTGCCGAGTAGATAGTAGTTTCTGAGTCACACAAAAGCCGAGTGAAATTGATCACTCCATGCCGAGTGCCAAAGTCTTCATGTGTCGAGCAAGACAGTTTTGTCATACATGTCAGGAATGGCACAAACTTGAAGGTAAACTATTTTGGGCTGACTTGTTTGAGTATTTAATGTTTTCAATGGAGTTAATTACACATTAAATTATTTGATCCAATATGTGGCATGGAACCAATTAGAAAATTGGAATGCCCAAGTGGCATAAGTATTTGATCTTGATCGTTGATCTAGATCTCAATGCCAGATCTATAAGGTATATAAGATTGCTTCTTACCCTAACTTTGTAAGGTGCGTGTGTATACAAGAAAGATGTGCAAAGGGTTATTTTGAGTTAAGAAGCATAGATATAGCAAAGAAATAGAGCAATGCGCAGCAGATTGAAGTAATATTAGATTATTAGATTAGATAAGGTATTGAAAAGAGGAGATCCGTCATCAACATCTGAGTGCATATCAAAGGATCAGATCTTGAGACATTCTAACTAGTGTATTAGGTGAAATCTCTTAATATAGTGGTTCTAGCAGATCTTTCAAAATCTCTTAGCCGAGTGATTACTTTGTTGTAAGTTTAAATATTTTTACAAGGTAGATTGTAATGATCTGTAACTCTTAATCGAGCAGACCTTTAATCAGGTAGATCACAAGTTGTGATCAAATTTTGTAGCCTTAACAGGCACACTTTATTGCTGCGGTAATGAAGATTTTGTGGGTGTCATCCCTACCCCAGTTTTACCTTATTGGGTTTCTGGGTTACCAAAATTTTGTGTCTTAAGTTATTTATTTTATGTTATGGATGCTACTAGTTGATAGATCAATTATATTTATGGATGGTTGTCGATTAGTTTTCTTTAAGTGGTAAAAGTTATAGGATCTGATTCACCCCCCTCTCAGTATCTTTCTTTCCCATCTTGTATTTCCAACAATTGGTATCAGAGCATAGTTCTCCTATAAAAGTTTTTAATCAACTTGAGATTACAGATCTTGAGATGGAGGTTTACAAATTGGGTAAAGTCATTGAGAATCAAAAGATTGATATTCAGCTAGCATTACATCAGCTTGAGACTGCAATATAGGAATTGAAGAAGTCAATGCTAACAAGGAAAGATTTGGCTAAATAAATGAATGACACTCATTATTAGGAAGAAGACATTGCAAATCTATTTCAAAATGGAAACTAAACTGAGAGCGATGCATAAATTTTAGATCTACTAGAAAGGAACAATACATTGTGTGAAGAAGTCAGAAACCTAAAAAGAGAACAAGAAATGCAAATAGTAAGACTATGTGAAGTAGTGGAACAAAAGAAGAAAGTTGAAGATGAAAAATCTATGGATGAAGAAGACAAAAGAATGATGACTATAAGACTTGATGAAAGGACACATGATGTACAAATGATGAAAAAAATTTAGGTTGAATGATTACATATAACTGATTGAATGTTTGATGATGTTAAGTTGATGTTCATGCAAGGCATTAAATCAGTTAATGTATTGTATTGTTATTGATGTCAACTTGATATAATCTGTATGGTCATGGAAATACTGCCAAAGACTTCAAAGAACCAATGAATCAAAGGCTATGCTATCAGTAATGCCTATAAGTCAAGTATTCACTAAGTGAATGTATACACCAACGGAGTGCACATTAACGGACAAAGTGAAAAAGAAAGTCACAATGTTACCCGACGAAACAAATGCACAACATTACCAATGAGAAAAGTCATAGTGTTTCCTGACAAGAAAAGAATAGAGTAACCTGACGAAAATAATTTCAGTGTTGCCCGATGGAAAAGACAAGGATGGAGATCCTAATGACAACTGAAGTCACACTGACGGAATAGTCAGTTATCACCGATGACTAGCTGAAGTGTTAACCAATAGAACAGAGAGTTCAAAAAATGAAAAAATGCTTAGTTGTCAAGAAGCTAAAGATAGAATTACCAGATACTTATCATTTTTTTAATCATCCATATAAAGCCAGAGATAAGTAATTGATTTAAAGCTGATTTTTCCAATGGCAAGAAGATCTCTTTGAGATAAAATAGGAGTTTGCTTTAAATCTAATTGGTGAGAATTGTGGATCACGCCAAGAATAAAGAAAGCCAAGAAAAGGTAAATCATGTCTATAAAGAGACAAATCCAATTCATTACAAAGGGGGAATGTGGGGATAAAAAGAGAAGAGGAAAGATGCTAAAGAAAATCTGAAGGAGAAGAAAGTCTTCATTCAGTCCTGATCAACAAGCTAGAAGAAAGAGCTAGATTCTACAAACACCGATGGACAGTGAGACAACAACACAGAGAAAAAAAGTGTGGAGCAAAGGTATAGAATTGATTATATTGATCAGAGAGGTAATGGACTTACAATAGATCTAAAAATCTACAATTGAGTTGTATGTATGAATAGATCATTAGTGTTTCAGTTTAACCATTGAAGCATCAAGTCTCTTAACCGAGTAGGACTTAAAAGTCTTTTACAATTGAGATACATCCCAAGGAGTATCAAAAAGTTTGATCATAGGAAGTAGCATTGGATATGCCCGATACCTATTAACAGACCAAGTGAGTGTTTCATCAAGGATGGTAGCATTAGACACCAGATACTAGGTGACAAACTATCTTTTAAATCCTCTAACAAGGTCACACCTATCAGTGTGTTTGTAACCTTTAATAGGGTTGGCTCCTAACAGAGCTCACTTCAGAAGAGTGAAAATTTGGGGTACCGGTCCCAATGGTTTTTCCCCTAATAGGGTTTCCACATTAAAAATCCATGTGTTATGTGTTTATGTTTCATTACTTTAGTGTTTCACATTTCACATATGCAATTCTGGATTTATCGGTTTACTCTACATATTTACTGTGTTTCAGTAAATAGATAACTGCTTATCGATAATCATATAGAAGAGATATTTACAAAGTAATCTAACAAGTAGAAAATTGATATAAGTATTTCAAGGCATTCACCTTGTAGGACAGAAGATAACTAGAGACATAATTGGTGGTTATAAGTTTTAAGGATTAATTTTTGAGGCCACTGATTTACCCCCCCCCCCCTCTTAGTTANCTGATTTCCCCCCCCCCCCCTCTTAGTTATTACTAACAGTTGACATGGCTAATCAACTGCTACTTGTGAATCAAGAAATCAACAGGAAAGACATGGAAATTGTGAATCTGAGATCTAAGAATAGTCAACTGAAAGATGAATTGAGATCTGAGAAAGAACTTAATGAAAGAATGAACAAACCAAATGAAGCCTTGAATTATTTTGAAAATCTGATAGAAGCATCAAGAAGATCTAAGGACTCTTCTGGATTAGGTCATACTGAACAACAAACATCTTCTAAGAAAGTAGAATAATCTAAGACTGGTGAAAGGAGGAATGGAAAGACAAAGAACAACAAGCCTGTATGATACCACTGTGGAAAACTAGGACACGCAACAAACATCTGCCGAAGCATGAATGGTAAGTCCTATCCTAAATCTAAGTTCAATGGTTACTTCTTTAACTATAAGAAGTTTGGACATCATGCACATGAGTGTTGGGCAAAGGAAAACAATGCACCTCCCACACCTAGATTCAATGGGTATTGTTACAACTGTCAAAAAATTGGACATAGAGCACAAGATTGCAGATCTAATGCTAAACAAAAATGGGCATCAAAGACACAAGAAAAAGAACCTAGGAAAGGCAACACTTATAATTGGGATTACAACACATGACATAGCTATCATTACTGTGGTGAGTATGGACATGTTCCAAAAAACTGCATAAAGACACATTTCAGAGGAAAATCTAATAGTTGGATGAATGGAAGCCTAGTTTGTTATAATTGTCTAAAAAATGGTCATACTAGGAGAGATTGCAAAACAAGGGTACCTGCGCCAACTGTTGAGAAGATTAGAGCACAGATGAACCAGACATGGATAAGGAAAGAAGAACTGAGCAGAAGTGAAGCTACTATAGCTAAGGTCACCCAATCCAATGGATATGGTGATCACACCATCACCAACTAAGAAAATGAGGTATGTGAGGAACTATATTTATGTTTAACATCTTTCATCAGTTCCTAACATATAAAAATGCAAAATTCCATATCTTCATATGTAAAGATGCATCAGGACACATTTTGAGACATGTATCATGAAAAGTCAATATGCACATAGGTGTCGAGCAACAGTCTAATTGTGCACTAAGACCAAGTTCTCTAGTGTATGCCGAGTTGGTATGGTTGACCGGATAGGATTTGTATGATGACCGAGTATGGGTTGTGATCGAGAGATAGGTGAGTTTTGTGAGTCGACCAAGGACAACTATATGGCACTTACCCAATGGAAAGAACATTTAATGCTAACCTAATTTTGACCGTTAGAATTTATATAAAGGAAAGAGCCGTTCATTTTCATTCTCACAATGTGATTTCAAATTTCACGGAGCGATTGAGCATTTGCAAACTTGATTTCAACAAAGATTTCTACAGCCCATCGTCAACAATCTTGAGTGAATAGTACAAATTTTGAGATATGCTGAAGTACTATGTTCATCATCTTTGAAACCCTATTTTCAGAAATCATGGTGGCAAGTTCTTCCACAACAGCTAAGAATATGGAGAAGGAGTTGAGAAAATTTCAATTGGTAAGGAGTGACACCTGTGTGCCTCCTAATTTTAGGGAAGTTGTTGAAAGTGCCATACAAGGTGATCTGACCAGAGCCCTATCATCGATTCCACCTAAGGCACTTATGATTCATGATGTTAGGTCATGTTATATGTGCAAATTTAGTGAAATTGGAGATCATGAGTTGAGGGAATCCTACAATAAATTATGTGTAGACAGAGCCCTAAAAGATGAGAATAAACATCTAGCTAAGAGAGGGTTAACTCATGCCCTAGATATCCCTAGGGATTTCAAAATGGAATGGATCAATATTTTCCTTAGCCGTGTATACAACATGAACATATGGCTAGATAATGGACCAGTTAGGATTACAAAGGAAATCACCCATAGGGTAATTGGCTATCCAACTATTAATGGGAAGAGAACCATGAGATTTCAGAGTAAGGAGAATATAGAAGAATACACTGGATCTATTTGGAATAAAAGAGGAATGACAATCTTAACAATCAAGGATTTGGAGCTTGATTTTGCAGTTATGGTTATTGCTCACAAGTTTTATCATTTGATCTGACTAGACAGTGTCCCATGTATTGCAGTCAACCAAGCTTGGAAGATTATAAAGAAGGATCATACTTATGACCTTTCTGAGCTTCATTTGACACAGTTGGCCGAGAACCTTTCTTCAATCCAAAAGGCAAAGAACTCAATATGTAAGTTTGGTTCTTTGCTAGTTTGCATATTTTTATATATATAGAATACATTTCCTACTTTTTGAGATATTGTGTGGAAGACAGACCAACCAATTACACAATAGATCAATGTGCTTATTGAGAAATTATGTGTTAACTTTAATAATATAATGGGAACATACTTTGTTGAATTCAAGAAAAAGATGAGATTGAGAAGCAAAATTCCAAGATCACTAGTTGAGAAACACTATGAGGATATTTGTTTCCTAGTGGATACAAATTTTACCTATGTTCAGGCAGTAGTGCTGAGGGTATCATGGCTAAGGCTATTATCTTATGAAGTAAATATTGATGAGACATCTGTAGCTATAACAGCTCTACTAGCAGAGGAGATTGATGGATCAACTAGACGTTTTGGGAATTATGAAGAAGCTAAGTCCAAAATCTCTATGGATTTGAATGCTGGCACTATGGAGAGGAAAAGGAAAAAGATTGTAAAAGATTTGAAGAAAATGGTTGGAATAGAGAGTGATGAATAAATAGAGGATGCACCTTTGGGTTTATCAATAGGACATGGGGAGGATACGTCTAGTGAAGAAGAGGAAAGTGAACCTGAAGAAGATATCACTGAGAAGGCAAAAGGAAAGAAGCCAGTAGTTGCCAAGGAAACTAAACCAAGCAAATCCAAACCTAAGACTACCCCTCCTATTGCTAACTGGCCTAGGACTAGGGCATCAATTATTTCATCTCTTTCCAAGACAACAAAATTATATACAAAGAAGATTGTTGGAGAGAGTAGTTCATGCAAAAGAAATCAAGTTGAAACAAAGGTTGTGCCGAGCCAACTTGAGAAAAGACCGAGGAGGAAAATAATCTTGGAGCAAGAAGATGATGAGGATAAGACAAATACAGATGAACCCAGCAACATACCTACAACAACACATAAACCACTGACCAATATTGATGAGGTATGCAAGAACATTAGAAGTACTGATGGATTAGCAGGATTCAAATTTATTAAGTATGAGAAGCAAAGCATAGAAGACAAGCATAAGATCCAAGAAGCACTATTAGACATGATGGGTTTTTTCAAGATGACACCTGTAGATATAGGAGACTTTGTCCCCATAGAACTTTATGATATTTTATCACAAAAGTGGAAATATGTATTGATGATTGAAAGACAGATAAGGGAAGGGACGTTAGCTAAGGTCATTCCTAGATTAACCAAGAAGTAAATGGGAAAATTCATTGAACAATATCAAAGGAAATTTATTCCCAAACAAAGAGCCTATGCAATTCTAAAAAATGATGTTGAAGGTGTAGTCCAACAGAGCACTAAAATTTGGAAGGAGACTTTTGGGCTATTGACTAAGAAGGAAGATAAGAAAGGTGAAGGCACCTCATAGCAGAAGGAAATGGAAGACTAGATTGCTACTGATCAGACAAAAACTGAAATGGAACTGGAAGAGAAAATAGACAAAGTGCAAACTATAGATCTGACAATGGACAGTCCCATTGTCACTACAATTGAAGATAACAATAATGTGGATGTGTAGGATCAGAATGAGCTGGCAGAAGTAGGTATGCAATCAAATATTCATGCAACTGAGGCTGAGATAGAGAAAGAAGAAGAAAAGGAGGTAACAAATGATAATCCACCTATTTTAGAGATTGTGCAAACATTCTTAGATAGTGGAGATAAGATGGAAGAAATTGTAAATAAGCCTACAAAACAAGAGGCTATACAAGTGTTGGTAGATCTACCACACTCTGTATCATCTACTCCAACTGGACCTAAAATTGGGATTATACCTGATCAACAGGTAATTTTGACTCACTTGAAGACAACAATTGAAATTAATACTGACAAAGAAAAGGATATTGAAGAACCTGAGCCGAGTATCAACTCACCAGAGCTCAAGAAGAAGAAGCTAAACAAGAAGAGGTCACCGAGCTTAAATGTCACATTGGATGAAGTTATTGTGATTCCTAAATGGGATCCAGAGAACTTGTCATATGAGTAGATTTAGACTCTTCAAGATCTATTAAAGAGGAAGAAGAGATAAGAGGAAATGAAGAGGGAGCATAAGCAGAAGAAAAATCTACATGATATAAAGGATATTTTTATTAAATATTTTGACATGGAAGATGAAAATTAGAAAGCACTAATTCTGGAACAGTTAGTTCACATTGTGCAAAAATTTAATGATGAAAACATTGAGGCAAATGAAAATTTGTTGCAATGGTCTAAGAGAAAATTTGAGAACAAAGTCTTGGAGAAGATATCAGAAGAGATTGCTACCAAACAGGTTGAACTTTCTTCTCTTATTGACATTCTTGAGGAAGTTGCAAATAATGTTTACTCTTTGTACAAAAGGTTATGTGATGTAAAATTCTTTACAAAGGATAATCAACAACTTATTGAGAAGTTACAATTAGATTTAAAGTCAACAACGAACTCATTTAGCATGGATGCTAGTTCTAGCTCCACACATTTTGATAGGTTGAATCATGCACAAATGAGATTAGCCAAGCTTATGGCTAAAGATGGCCGAATAAGGGCCAAATTGATAATGATTCAGACTAACTTGATACCTCATCTGGAGGTTATTCAAAAAGAACTTACAGCTGCACATGAATTAGTCAAGAGAAATTCTCATCTCTCTATTGCAGATAGTTTGGTAAGTCTAGCTTCCGACCTACAAATTAAGTTACAGGTTATGAAGTTTGTTAAGGACAGTTGGGATACAACATTTGCATTAATATTACAGCTCATAAGCAATTTTTGGATAAATATAACTTAACCCCTATAGCTATCAGTGACAAAAACAAGGGGGAAACATAAAAATATGTGCAACAACAGGCATAATATTTTTTTCGGCATGTATACTATGTAAATATTATATGAAGTCCAAAGTATAATCTTAGGGGGAGTACGTTGTGTACTTAGGCAAATTTTGAGGATGTAAAGAAATGATAAGTGTTTTTTCCACTAATATCAAAGGGGGAGATTGTTGATCTCTAAGTTTTGTTGATCATTAGTGTCCCACACTTAGTCATTTATCTAGGCAGGTTAGTCAGTCATCACTGCAACGGAGCTATCTAGTATAGGCCGAGTAGTAGTCATTGCCAAGTAGATAGTAGTTGCTGAGTCACAGAGAAGCTAAGTTAAATTGATCAGTCCATGCTGAGTGCCAGAGTCTTCATGTGTCGAGAAAGATAGTTTTTTCATACATGTCATGAATGACAAACTTGAAGGTAAATTGTTTTGGGCCGACTTGTTTGAGTATTTAATGTTTTCAACGGAGTTAATTATGCATTAAATCATTTGATCCAATATGTGGCATGGAACCAATTAGAAAATTGGAATGCCCAAGCGGCATAAGTATTTGATCTTGATCATTGATCTAGATCTCAATGCCAGATCTGTAAGGTATATAAGATTGCTTCTTACCCTAATTTTTTAAGGTGCTTGTGCATACAAGGAAGCTGTGAAAAGGGTTATTTTGAGTTAAGAAGTATAGATCTAGCAGAGAAATAGAGCAGTGAGAAACAGAGTAAATTAATATCAAATTATTAGATTATAGAAGGTATTGAAAAGAGGAGATCCATCATCAGCATATCGAAGGATCAGATCTTCAGACATTCTAACAAGTGTATCAGGTGAAATCTCTTAATAGAGTGGTTCTAGCATACCTTTCTAAATGTCTTAGCTGAGTGTTTAATTTTTTGTAAGTTTAAATCCTTTTACAAGGTATATTTTAATGATATGTAGCTCTTAATTGGGCAGACCTTTAATCAGGTAGATCACAAGTTGTGATCAAATTTTGTAGCCTTAACAGGCACACTTTATTGTTGTAGTAGTGAAGATTTTGTGGGCGTCATCCCCACCCTAGTTTTACCTTATTGGTTTTCTGGGTTACCAAAATTCTGTGTCTTGAGTTATTTATTTTATGTTATGGATGCTACTAGCTTCTAGATCAATTATATTTATGGATGGTTGTGGATCAGTTTTTTTTAAGTGGTAAAAGTTATAAGATCTGATTCACCCGCCCTCTCAGTATCTTGCTTTCCCATCTTGTATTTCCAATAATATATACATATACATACATATATATACATATACATACATATACATACATATATATACATACATATATACATATACATATCTATACATATATATACATCTAAAGATTACATGTATATATATGCAAAATAACTTGTATATACTATACAAAGAAAGGAACTGAAAGATAAAATCATCTCAGCTCACATAGGCCATGAGCATAGCCAAATTTTAGAAGAATATGCAAGAGTACATGCATACATAAGAGGATGAACATAATTAATAAGGGTATTCAATATATGTTGTAGTGTTTACCACCTCTGTTACGAATGCAGAGCCCTTCTTTTTTATTTTTTTACTTTTATAGTATCACATGCACGTTAAGAAAAAGGATAGTGGAGGATAAGGATTCCCCTTCATAGGCACTTTGTGTTGTAGATAGTCCTTTTAGCATTTGATGAACCTTTTCTCTACCTATTAGTATTGCTGAACTGATGTGATTTTGTAGCTTTTCTTTTTTAGAAAGATGGGTTTAAGCTGGATTAGTGGAGTCATGGTAGTAATGCTCTTAGTATTAGAGCTCCTGGCATGTTGTTTCTTTGGTTGTGTATCTTCCAAGGAGGTTGGTATTCATGCATGTATGATAGTATATATACATTGAGTATTGACAGGGCTTGTGGTTTGTGATAAATGGTTTAATGGGGGTGTGTTGTACATGTTTTGTTACAGGTATATGTTGTTTATTTAGTATATTGGCCTTTCATATATGGATATGTATCTTTAATTGACTTTAGACCTGCTCTCTTTTAGAAATTTGGGTGTTTCATTCTAAACATGAGGGGTTCTCATTTTAGTTGAAAATAATATTATGTAAGCCATTAAATGGCATAAGGGATAGTTATGTAGCCTTGGGGTCACTTGAGTGATCCAAGGACTTATGTAAAGGTAAAAGACCTATAAGGGTATCTATAGTTGGAATATGGCCATTAATGCCATTAAATCATGTAATTACACTCAAAGTGAAAAGATGCCAAAAAGAAGATGTAAAATTGCAGTCATTCAATTATGGCCTAGAATGGTCATCTAGGGGTTATGGGTTAGTATGGATTGTAAAGGTTGTTTTAAAACCTTATAAATCTCATAAATGGGGGTATGAGACACCATGTTGTCAAGTTAACAACATTGGATGTCAACTTGACAACACCATTAAGCCTATTTGGTTTTGACAGATAGTTGTATGACTGTTATGGAACAATTTTGGGCAGTTAGGTGGTTTCAATCGAGTTTCTTTGAAGAGTCTAAGTCTATTTATTTGTTGATCCATGTGAGTGGAAAGGGGGGTGTAGAGTGGATGTGTAAGAAAACCATAATTTAATTGGTTCAATCAATAAAACAAACATTTCCATGCATTGATCTCATTATTTTAATTGCTAAAGAGGTTAGGGAATTGACTAGTATCCTTATTGTACTCGAGCTTCTTGTTGTAATAGTGAATTGGGATTTTAGTCTTCCTTCATGAATTGAATCTCCCACCCCCTATGATGATTGTGATTGGTGGGAGATGTCTAATATGTAACATATCCTTTTAATATAGTTTGTTTATGCATGGATTGATAAAGCCCTTTAATCTCATCAATTGATAAGTAGAAGATACTTTCCACAAAAATTAAAATTGTGATATTGCTATTAGGATTCAATTTTATACTTTTTGAGTCAAACTCATTGACCATGTTTCATGAGTAGTGGTTCACAATAACACATTTATTGTAGCAACTTGGTAGTTTCCTTTATCACCTTCCTTTGTTTTTTTTTTTTATCATTTTCTCATCCTTGGTCATCATCCTTCTGTCCTTGACAAGATTTTTTTCCCTAGTATCAAATAGTGAGCCATCCCCAAAAGTTGGTTTAGGATCTGTTTTATTTTCAAGGGGTTGCCCATGCTTTCCCTCGGTTGGATTTCTTGAAGATAATTATTGTGTAATAGTAACAATGGGTGATGGAATGGGTTGAAGGAGCTGAGTATTTCCAATAGATGCAAATTTCTTGTCATTTCTACCAAATTTGGCATTATGTAGATCAAATCTTTCTCTAGAAGATGGATATCCATTCCATGAATCTTACTTCAAAAAGAGGTCTGTCCCTATTAATAATCTCCCAACTAAAATGACTAATAATGATGATTCTATATGATGAAATTCCATATGTGCAAACCAAATGAAAGATTCATGTATGTATGTATGTATGTATGTATGTATGCATTTATGTATGTATGTGTGTATGTATTTATGTATGTAATCATGTATTTATGTATGTATGTATGAATATGTGTATGTGAAATATCTAAATGTATGTATGTATGTATGTATTATGTATGTATGTGTGGGTGGGTGTGTATATATAGACACACAAATATACATACATAAATATTCACACACACACACACTTACACACATATATATATACACATATACATACACACATGCATATATATGTATGTACATGTATATATACATGTAAATATATAGGTATATGTATACATACACACACGTATATAAATATACATATACATATATAAACATAAATACACATACATATATGCATACACACGCACCCAAGAGTTGTCGTGTCT
>MU225518.1:395211-405980 GCA_018584345.1 Thuja plicata | reverse complement strand
CTGCTCGGTAACTGCTGTTCTTCTTATATGCTCGGTGACTTCCTTACTGCTCGGTTTGAACTGTTTGATCGGTGAGCTTTACTGAATGCTCGGTATAGGCTGTGGGCTGAGTGATAAGCTCGGTAAGAATTCAAAACTGAATAAGTGTTTTCACTAAGTGCATTCACTGATGCCAAATGTATCATTATTCCAACAAATGGGCACCGCCGTCAGTTAACCGCTAGTGGTTAACCTCTAGCGGTTACCCTAACTGCCAGGGTTAACTCTCAAACCCTTTTGGAGCTGTTTTGGTATTTTGCTCATATCTTGAGCATACGACATCAAATTTTTGACTTCCTTATATCATCAAAAAGATCTTTCTGAGCTCTATCTCATTATATAGGTTTGATTTTTTGGTTTTTCATTTTTGATGTCTATTTTTCAGTCAAAGTTAGAACTTGTTTTTTTCACTCTCGGGAGCATATCTTTTGCATCCGAACTCCTTTTTGTGCAAACAAATAGGCATTGGAAAGGTGTTTTAGTGATCTTTCTATATTTACTTTCTATTTCATCAGAAAATTTACCAAGTAAATTTCATTCAGCTTTGTGTTTTTTTACACTTTGCTCAATTACTTGGACGTTCTGGCACCTACATGGGTTCTGTTTGCATGGGTTGGATAATATTAATTTGATATAAATGCAGTAAGGTCAGATTTCTCAGTTTGTTTCATTTTGAAGAGTTATCATGGGTTTTTCTGCTCACCCTTCAGTTGTTATTCTGGAATAGGGTAATTATGAGTCATGGGAAAAGGGTATACTTACACATTGTAGATGGCTTAATAATTTTCCTTATTTGTATGATCTCATACCTGAACCAGCCACTTCAGAGGGAAAATTAGCATGGTATATTATTAGAGATCACATAGTAGGACTTATAGTGTCTAGTGTTGATCATGACACTGTGTTGGCTATATCAGACATTGATTGTCCTCACCCACTTTGGACACATCTTTGGGAGATCTATGGAGACCCTAATCTCTCTCCATTCCCAGAGGATCCTTCTTCAGATTGTCTCATACCCATTTCTTGGAGAGAGAATACACCTTTTGATCATGATACTTTAGAGGAGCTTGATTATTTAGACACCCTTACATGTTTCGATGGATCAGAGGCTTGTCTCACAGTTCCCACTCTTCAGACTGAGACTTCATCAACATCTCCTGTTGCTCCTAATTCTGTGCAACAGAAAATCATACATCTTCCAGACATAGATACTTTGGACTCTTATGTTGCAGACATATCTTTCTTGTTTGTTGAGTCTTATACTACAAATTTGGAGGATTATTTTGAGGACATTCATCTCCTCTACCTTGACAGTTAGGTTATCACTGTTTGCCCACCATTATCCATGCATTCTACGGTTGCATTTTAGGATTCTCCACATCAGTTTGGATTTGGCATCATTTATTTCAGTTCAGCCAAAGAGATTCTTCAACATCCGATCATAGCACACATCTTGAGATAGATTGGTTCATCACTCTTCACAGGGTTTCTTCAACATCATCCTTTGGATTCATTTCTTCCCAAGGGGAGGAATATCATTTGCCACTTCAGGATCTCCTTTTAGATTCTACATTAGGCATCTACCATTGTGACAGGATTTTCTTCATTCTGGTGGGATGTTGGTGTCTCATTCCTCTCTCATGGGGGGATGATTGTACTTATGGTCTTGAGAGAGTCTCTTGAACCATTTCTTTTCTGCATTTTTCTATCTCTTTTTGGAGAGGGGTTTTTCCCACTAGATTTTCTTCTTTGTCTCTGGTTTACAGAGATTCCTTGTATTGGGTACCTGATCAGGCTTTGTTGTCGGGACCCATTTCCTGCTTTCATAGCTGTGCTAGGTTAGCTTACCCCTTGCACTTATCTTAAGGGGGGTGTTAGAGTAATCATTAGTTTTCTTATTAATTAAATCATGTTGATTTAATTAGTTAAGTTATTACTCTTTAGTGCTTAAGCTTTCTCTTAGGTGCATTAATAATTAATTATTTTATTAATTATTAATGTGCAACCTAGCCTTTTTAGGCTTTAGGGTTTTGTTCACCTTTATAGGTTGAACCTTGTAATTCTTTTTTCATTAACTCGGATTATAATTTAGTTCTCACATTTTGAGTAACTTTTGAGTTATTTTTCCCTCTTTCTGCTTCTGTCCTGTAACAGGTTATTTGCATGCAGGTATTCTTGGCATTCTGTGGATTTATCTCTCAAATCCTACAGTAATAGAAATGATTCCCTAGATCTCAAAGCTCGCAGGTCATCAAGAATTTGAAATAAAAATACGTAAACAATGCCAGTATTAAACAGTGAGCTCATAAGCAATGCATGATGCCCTAACTTGTAGCATGTGAGCCATCAAGACATTTCCTCATGAAATGATCATAAATGGGGAGTACCACATAGTGAATGTCAATAGAAAAACAAATAAAGAGAGATCAAACACTTCACACAATGCCTTGAAGGTAATAGCAATGATGCCCTATATCTCAAAGCTCGTGGGTCATCAAGCATTCAAAATGAAAAGATGTAAACAATGCCAGTATTAAATAGTGAGCTAATAAAGAATGCATGATGCCCTAGCTTGTAGCCTGAGATCCATCAAGACATTTCTAGTATTAACAATGCCAATATTAACATTCATATTGTTCCATTAAATCAACAAATGTCATCAAAATGAAGTTGAGTTAATGAGAATGCAAAGCTCGAATGCCTACCTGATCAAGTCGTGGCTACCATATACCAAGATTCCAATCTTCCACAGTTAGGCCCTCTTCGCATATGATGGTATGCGATCACGCTAAATTAGAAATGAGCCTTTCTTTTTCTTTTTCTTTTTTGTTTATAATCACATGAGTGTCACAATTCTAACAGTACCATTACTATTACGATGTCATTGGGGGCACTTGAAAAAAAAAATCACACACAAATGGTAGTGTCGTCGCAAATTGGCGTCAAAATGTGACCCCAAATATTGTAGTGGATGATAAGAATGAAGAAGAAGAAAGGTATGTAGAAATTGCACTCATATCTAAGGTTAGTAAGAATGATGTCTAGATCATAGATAGTGGCTTCACTCACCATATGACCAGTGATAAACAAAATTTTGAGACTTTTGAATACTATAATGGTGGTTCAGTAAGAATGGGAAATGATACACCTTGTCCAATTGAAGGTAAAGTAACTATAATGTTGAATAACCCGATCAAATTTGAAAATGCTTATTGGGTAAAAGGACTGAATTATAATTTGTTAAGTGTTTCACAGCTGAATAATATAGGTCACTGAGTGGCATTTGAAAATAAGAAGGAAAAGATCTTCAATGAATCAGGAAGGTTGATCAGAACCGGTGAGTAGACAAAAGGTAACCTTTTCTATCTTGATGACATTAACACCACTTGTTTAATGGCTAGAAACGAAGACATATGGTTGTGGCACAAAATATTGTGTCATGTTAATTTTGACAACATGATAAAGATAAGTGACAAAAGGAATGTCAGAGGCTTACCAAGCATGACTAAGCCTGAGCATATCATGTGCAAGAATTGTCAAAAAGGTAAGATGACAAAGTCTAGTTTCAAGAGTAAAACCCAGACATCTAATGCAATTCTAGAATTAGTTGATACAAATCTATGTGGACCCATGAGAACAAAGAGTTACTATGGAGATAGGTATTTTATTCTCTTTGTTGATGATTATTCTAGAATGATGACAATCATGTTCTTAAAAGATAAATCAGAAGCATTCAAGATGTTTAAATGGTATAAAGCTATGGTATAAAAACAAAGTGAAAAGAAATTGAAATGCTTAAGGTCAGATAGAGGAGGGGAATTTACTTCAGATGAATTCACTAACTATTGCAATGATCATGGAATTAAAAGACATGTTTCTGCATCATGAACACCACAACAAAATGGAATTGCTGAAAGGAGAAATAGATCAATTGTTGACTGTGTAAGAACATTGATGATTGAGAAGAGCATCACTCAAACTTTCTGGAGGGAAGCTAGCAGTACTGTTGTCGACACATTAAACATAGTACAATTGAAGAAGGACACAAATAAGACACCCTATGAGCTTTGGTATGGTCATACACCCAATGTAAGTTACTTCAAAATCTTTGGTAGTCAATGTTATATCTTGAAGGATGATAAAAATGGAAAACTTGACTCCAAAAGTGAAGAAGGTATCTTTCTAGGGTGTTCAACCAAAAGCAAGGCTTATAAATGTCTTAACAAGTCATCTAAAAAGATCATTGAAAGTGCAAATGTGAAAATAGATTAATTTTCTTAAAACAATGATAAGGAAAGAAAAAGAGAACCAGAGGACTACAAAAAGTTTGTGTATACAAAACCTAGCACTCTACCCAAGCAAAAGTGTATCACTCCTAAGAAACAAAACATTTCACCCGAGCATCAGGCTGCAATTACCAAAAATTAGGGAAATCCTCAAGATGATGTTCTGAGCGATGGAGATTAGAATGAAGGATAAGAAGATGATCAGAATGATGAACATAGAGCTGACCCAAAACTTGCCAAGTATGTCAGAAGACATCATCCACAAAATCAAATCATAGGAGACAAGAATGATGGAATGAGAATAAGAAGTAAGTCACTAGACACTAGATGTTTACTTTGTGATTTTGAGCCTAAATCTGTTAATACTACACTTGAGAATGAAGACTGGGTCACTGCTATGAATGAAGAAATAGAACAAATTGAGAAGAATAGTACTTGAACACTAGTACTAAGACCAGATAACAAGAATTTCATTGGTACCAAATGGATATTCAGAAACAAGCTGAATGAGAATGGAGAGGTCACAAGAAACAAAGAAAGGTTAGTATGCAAGGGATATGCACAAGAAGAAGGTATTAATTATGGAGAAACCTTTGCACCCATTGCTAGACTAGAAGGAGTTAGAATCTTACTTTCTTATGTTGCATTCAAAGGATTCAAGGTATACTAGATGGATGTCAAATCTGCATTCCTAAATGGAATACTGGAAGAAGAGTTATACATTGAACAACTAGAAGGGTTTGTTGATCCAGACAAGAGAAACATGGTATGTAGACTAAATAAATCCTTGTATGGATTGAAGCAAGCACCTAGAGCCTGGTATGAAAGACTTCACTCCTATCTCATTAGCATTAAATTTATAAGAACTAGCAAAAATAACAATCTGTACTTAAAAGAAGATACTGATGGTAATATTCTGATTGCTGAAAATTTTGTTGATGATATCATTTTTGGGGGAAATGAAATATTATGCAAGTCCTTTGCTAATTAAATAAGAAAAGAGTTTGAAATGTCTATGTTTGGGGAGATGAAATTATTTCTTGGTCTATAGATTCCTCAACAAGATGCAGGTATATATATCACTCAGTCCAAATACATCAAGAAAATGTTGAAGATATCCAAGATGGAAGATTCCAAACCACTTGGAATACCTATGGAAACCAGATGTAAGCTAACAAAAGAAGACAAATAAAATGAGGTAAATCAAACCTTGTATAGATCAATGATTGGAAAACTAATGTATGTTGTTCACACCAGACCAGATATAGCACATGCAGTTGGAATAGTTGCAAGATTCTCTGCTAATCCCAAAGAATCACATATGACTATTGTCAAGACGATATCTGAAGAACGCTGAGGACTATGGCTTATGGTATAAAAGAGAAGGAAAATTTGAGCTACATGTCTATACATATGTTGATTGGGATGGAAGCATTCATGAACAAAAAAGCAAAAATGGAGGAGCATTCTTCATGGGTGACAGACTTGTCACATGGATCAACAAGAAGCAAGGATGCATCTCTCAGTCTAATGCAGAAACAGAGTATGTGTCTGTTGCTGCAAATTGATCCAATATTTTATGGATCAAAGGGTTGATGGAAGGTATGAATATGAAGATTCTTGAACCAGTAATTATCTATTGTGATAATACCAGTGCAATTAACATTTCTAAGAATCCAGTCATGCATGCTAAGACTAAGCATATTGCTATCAAGTATCACTATCTAAGAGAACAAGTGGAAGCAAAGGAAGTGATATTGAAATATGTTCAATCAAAGGAAAAATTAGTTGATATATTCACCAAGATATTACTGAAGGATACATTTGAGTACTTGAGATAGAGACTAGGGGTACAACCCTTGTCTCTCGGTCATTAAGCTGACTAGAAGGTTGCATCAGCCTACACATAATCAAAAGATAATTCATGTTGATGAAAACACCGAAATAAACAACAAAAGATACATCTGTACATAGCAAGGTACAAATCTGCACCGATTACCAGAGACATTGTATTGCTGATAGATAGGGAAATTCAAGGAATATATTATATAAAGGGATGGAAGATGATATAGAAGAAACTTGTTTGGCATTGTTCTCAAGGGGAGAGATTAATTATCTCATTATCATAAAATATTATATCATTATCCATGAAGAGAAGTTCCTAAGAATAAAAAGGAAGAGTTAATCAATATTCAAAGGGAGAGAGATTGAATACATATGAAATATCTATCTAAGGGAGAGAAGTAACATAGGGAGAGAGTTCATACAAAGAGGGAGATTGTTGTCAAAGTAAAAAGAGATTATCAAGAAGAGGACTAGTCAAGGTAGAGAACATATCAGAACAGAGACAGAAGATGCCACATCTATCCAATGAAGGGATTGACGATTAAAGAAAACCCACTCTGCAAGAAACAAATCTAATCTATTTTGAGCTTACTGAAAGCTAGACATTTGTAATAGTTACAATAGGAAAGATTGATGAAACTATTATATTTCATATTGCATTAGTAATAGTATAGTATGATAATGTAGTGTGTTGTCATCAATTCCAAAGGGAGAGATTGATTACATGTAACTGATTGAATGTTTGGAGATGTTAAGTTGATCAATGAAATGCAGAAAGATAATGCAAGACATTAAATCAGTTAATGGATTGTATTATCATTTTTGTCAACTTGATATAATCTAATTGGTTATAATCAAAGTGTCAAAGACTTTAGTGAATTGGAGAGATAAATATTATACTTTTAGTAATACATAAAATACAAGAATTCACTATGTGACTTCAATCACCGATGGCTAGTAGAACCCAATGGACAGAGATAACCGAAAGTCAAGTCACTGTGATGCCCAAGAAAGAAACCTGACGAGCATAATCACAAGAATCCCTGATGAACAGAATCATAGTATAAACCAATGGACATACAACCCCAACGAAGAATCCCAAGGAGAATTGGAGTGTTGACCAAAGCTATCAAAGAGTTAAAACACCGAAATTTAACTGGAGTTCAAAAATGGCAAAATATCTAGCTGGAAGAGCTAAATATAGACTTAACTGGTGGTTATCATTGTTTTCATTGACAAGATAAAGCCAGAGATAAGTAAAGGATTTTACATTGTTTTTTTCCATTTGGCAAGAAGATCTTTGTGAGATAAAATAGGAGTTTTTCTTTAAATCATATTGGTAGATTACAGATCACGCCAAGATCAAGAAAAAAAGAACCTAGAAATGGTGATATCATGTCTATAAAGAGAAAACTTAATTCATTACGAATTAAGGGGAGTTAATGAAAAAGAGGATGCTAGAGAGAAACTGATGAAGAATGACTTCATACAATCCTGATCAATCAAGCTGAGGAAAGAGCTAAAGATTTCTACGGACATCAAGCAATAGAGCATAGCATCACCGAGCATAAAAAAAGTGGAGAAAAGGTATTGAAAAGATATATTGATCAGATTGGCTTAATGAGCGTACGATAGATCTGAAAATCTACAAGTATAAGTTTTATATGTGAATAGATCATACTGTTTCAGTTTAACCATTGATTCATAAAGTCTCTTAACCGAGCAAGATTTAAAGATCCTTTCTATATTGAGATACATCCCAAGGAGTATCAAAAAGTTTGATCATGAAGATAGCATGAGATGCCTTATACCATTTGACAAACCAGAAGAGTTTGGAAAAGGAAGGTAGCATAGAAATTTCCAATATCAAGTGACAAACTAATCTTTTAAATCCTCTAACAAGGTCACACCTAACAGTGTGTTTGTAACCTTTAACAGGGTTGGCTCTTCACGGAGCTCACTTTAGAAGAGTGAAAATTTTGGGTTACCGGTCCCAAGTGGATTTTCCCTTAACATGATTTCCACGTTAAAAATCCATGTGTCAATGTGTTTATGAGTCATTACTTTAGTGTTTTGCATTACACATAGCCAATCTAGATTGATTGATATACTCTAAGTAATTTACTATTTTTTGGTAAATTGAAATACTATTACTTGGTAAACATAAAGAATAAGGTTTAACAAAGCACTCCGAGCAGTAGTAATTTGATTATATTTGAAGGCATTCATCTTATAGGACTGAAGATAACTAGAGGCTTAATATTATGGTACTAAGTTTTTGGGTTGAATAATTGGAATATTTTTGAGGCCACTGATTCACCCNCCCCCCCCCCCCCCTCAGTTATTACTAACATTTTTCACCTTCCTTACAAATTATTTTACCATGATAAATAAAACCCACACCTTCTAAGGACCATTTGGAATTAGAAAAAAGAATATTTGGGAGACTTAGTATGACAAAAAAATTAAATTCACTTTTTTTTTTCAATTTCCAAGGAATCAAAATTCAAATTGTATGGTGTGCATTGTCTTTTGCATCATAGTTATTCTCATTCTCTTTTTTATTGCATTAAATTTAGATAATATGTTCAATATTTACATGATGGATCTCTTATTCATATTACAATTGATCTTGTGCCATTTTTTCAATCCCACAGAATTGTCTTATAACTCCCCTCCCATATTATGTTAACCCACACCTTATAACATTGGTATCTTGCCTTGTTGAGTGATCGTTTCCATTCATGGTGGTACAATTTCATAAATAATCATAATTTTTTAGCAATATAATAGCCTTTCGTATCCTTGTCTCGATGCTTGGGGGCAAGAATAGTTTTAAAATTATAATCCTTTCTAAGGATCCGCCTTCCTTTGTTTAGTTATATCTTTTATAATATGATTTCATTTCTTGTATAAATATTTTTTTTCAGCATGAGGATTATCTCTATTTTTTCAAGAGGTGTACATCCTTGATTACAACCTCTTTCTTGCTTAAAATTGTGTGTCTACTATAAATGATCTCACTTAGGATAGAAAGTGTATTATCCTTCACCAAGAAACCCCTTACCTAGTAACTAGGGAAGGTGTGTATTATTTTTATCCTTCCCATCTTTTGGTGAAATATGTTATCAGTGTTCAATATATCCTCTTGTGGGTAGATATATTTGTGCAAAAATCTATTCCTCCTCTTTTTGTGCATCCCTCAAAAGTATTCCTTTACACTGTTGCATGGTATCTTATTTAAAACTAGCTCTTCCTTGCTACAAAATATCTATTACCTCTTTTTCTTTGATCCTTGGTGTCAAAATTTTTTATTCTTAATCTTCTTTTCCTTAAGATTCTATGATATTTCTATGTTTCCATCTTAAGAGGGGCATATGTGTGACCTCCTTGTTGCTTATGTTGCAGTATTTCCTAAAAAACAACATGATTTTGTTTGTTATCGTTATTCAAATGTTGCAATATTTTCTTATGAACATCATTCTTTGCTTTTTTATCCCTTTTCAAAATCTTTTTAGAAGGATTTCACTAGGATAACACAAATTGCTAGACTGTTTGACTCTACTTGGCACCGATTTGTGAGTTTCCTTGCAGATAATGCTTTGCTTGGTTATCCTTGGCACTGATATTTCAAGATGAGTTGAATATAATAACACAAATTTCTAGACCATTTGACTCTCCCTGGAACCAATTTTTGGATTTCATTGTAGACAATACTTCTCTTGGTTATCATCGACACCGATTCAAGATGAGTTGACTAGCATAACAGAACTTGTTAGAATATTAAACTCTCTTTGTACTGATTCTTAGGAGGAGAAGAACTAGCATTATACATCTTTCTAGGCTATTTTGACTCTTCATCATTCATTCACATGGATCACACAACATAACATAATTTATTTTCTACTAGTGCTCTTTCATGAATCACCTAGCATAACATATCTTTCTAGCTCCTGGAACCCATGTTTCCTTTCTCTCTCCTCTATGAACCCATAGCATAACACACCTTGCTAGTTGATTGGACCATGGTTCCTAATATTATCTTGATGTATTCTCTTTCTCTTTCCATGTAGCCACTTGTGAGATCGCTATAACATTTTGAAAATGATATTAGTGGTTGAGACATTTTGATTATCAAGGTCTCTTCAATTAGTGACTTGGAGCCTTTTGTTTTTAGTACTAACACCTTTTGTGTATATATATTTTTATTTCTTTGTTTTTATTTGTTTTGTGTGTCCTTTCATGTGATTGTGAAATTTAAGATCTTGATTTTTTGGGTCTTTTTCCCTTGTGTACCATCTTAAATTGTAAGCACTCAATTAGTGTACAATTTCAAGATTAGTTAGCACCAACCTTAGTGAATTTCCTATAATAGGATCGCATATGTGATGCAGGAGCATCCTGGGTGTAAGGGCAATCTTGCATCACCCAAAAATATTTCTGTTTTCTTTTCAATAAGGGCTACCTTGTGCAGAGCTGCTATTTACAGAAACTTGCTATTTTTAGTAAGTTGGCCATACGATCTCGGAATGTTCTGATTTTGCATGTGGAGGTTCATCTCAGTCATATCAGCTTGCCAGTAAAGTTTCATGGCTA
>MU225518.1:371986-394950 GCA_018584345.1 Thuja plicata | reverse complement strand
ATAAAATAATTCTAAGTTTGGTCGGCCCTAAGGGCTAAATTTCTGGAACCTTCTCGGGCAGTGGAAATTGCCTATATAAAGAAGGCCCGTAGTGTTGTCTTAGGCAGTTCGGGACAGTTCTGGGTGGATCTGTGTAATAATTCGAGGCTTTGTCCTACAGAATATTGTAAGGGGAATGCCCATGTGGCTTTGCATATTGTAATTCTGAAAGTTGTAATTCCACATTTGTGGAGATAACAAGAAGCCCATTTTTTGTTCTTGCAAATTGTTGTTGTTTCTCTGTTTCTGTTATGAGTTTGTGGCATTAAGGGGAGCTCCCTTCATCAATATGGCACTTAATGCACACCTAAACTTAGATATGGGTCCTTTCTCTTTCAATCTTGTTTAAAATTAAGGTAATCTCTTATTTCTAAGTGTGTTCCTCTATTTTTCCCCAAATTATTCATTCACCTAGGTCCTGTACTACCATTTATGGCCTTTGTATTTTATCTTGACCTCAAGATTTGTTGTGCTTCATAATCTGGCATCTACCCTATCAGGGATAACTTTAAGAAACCCCCTCCTAGGAAAAGGTGTAAATTCATGGTGAATCCTACATTATTATTATTATTATTATTATTTATTTTTTTTGGGGGGGGGGGGGGGGGCGATTTAATATTGTTGGAAAAATTATTTAATTTGAAAGGAAAAATATTAGTTTGTACTAGTGATTATTTTTCAATTGTATGAAAATTCTATAAAATCCTGGCGAATCTTTCATTATTCAAGAAAATTGCGAGGACGGGAACACATACCTAGAAACCACCATTTTACCATTATTTTTAACTTGTGCCCTAACCTTAAATATTGACCACATATTGGCAAATATGGCCATCAATTAAGACACGCTTATGAAATTGCAAGCAAAAATATTAAATAAATCATTTTGAAAACATAGATTCTATTGGCAAAATCCTTAAAATAGATTAAATTAATTAATAAAAATGATGGTGAACTAAATTGCATTTGATCAAAATATTATAAATTTGGGGTAGTTTGGTCACCCATCTCAGTGCATACTAATCGTCAATTTCCAATTTGCTGACGCGATATATTTGTGAGTTGGCGAATATTTTCCATTAAAGTTTTCCCTGTACCCTTTAATCCTAACATCTAATTAAAATTTGTGCTCATTTTCCTAGGTATAACATTTCAAACATTATGTTCTCAAGAACATAATGTTTCTAACGTTATGTTCCCACCTAAAATGGCTCAAATTTGACTTGGATCCCTATGCCAATGTTTTGATGGGAAATTAGGTCTCATGGTTGGCCTAGCTTGATTTTGAATCTCAAAATGTAGTTAGAGGTATATAAGTGGCCTGTAACTCCTCATTTGATCATCAAGAAACCATTACCAATCAAAAATCAAGAAATTGGGTTTCAAGAGCTCTTCTACAATTTGGCATCTAAATATTCTTAAGGTCTTCAAGCAACCAAGTCTTTAAGTCTTCAAAGCATTCTTCTTCTTCATCATCAAGTGTTGTGGAAAACTACAAAATTCATGGATGAAAGGCTTATCTTTCATGATTTAATTTTGTGTTTTTGTGGAGTTTGATCTATTTCATTTATATATTCTATCAAATCAAATGAGGTATTGCACCATCAAGGTATAAGGTGATTTTATGATTTAGATCTGGCTTATATTTCACATTAGCAATCTTTCCTTTATGTAATTTCATTATATTTTCAAGTTTGTTTCCTAAAAAAATGGTTTGACCAAGGAAAACCCCTTTCCACAACATTCTTCCCCATTTCTATATGTATAATAGTAGGTGGTAGATGCATCGAGACTTAATCTGAGAAGTACAAGGTTTGACCAGAAGACTGCAATTATTTTCAGGAAAAATCACTGGGAACACAATGTTTGAAACGTTATGTTCCTGATAATATAACATTAGAAACATTTTGTTCCCTCCAAAATTAATTCAAATTCAGATCATATTTAGGTACCAGTTGAGAGATCTTAGGTTAGTAAGTATAGGTGTCTACAGGGTCCCGACTGTAAAAAACTTAGATTTATATCAGCTTACTTCCAATTTCATTTCCAGGTGCACATAAATCCTCTTCTACCTTCATCTTTATCTTGTTTATAGATTAAAAAATTTCATAATTAGATGTTTTTCATAGTAGCTTTATCTCTCTTTCCTTCATTCCAAGTAACAAAAAAGGAACCAAAACCCAGAGAGCATAGGTATTGTATTGGCATCTCTTCCATGAAAGTGTTTTCAATCATATTTGCCTTGAGGAGGTTTGGTATTCATATTGTTCAATGTGAGATTTGATTGATGCCCTTTGATAGACATTTCTTATTATACAATTTGGTGAACCCAACACATGACATTTTCATTCTAATTTGGTGTCTAGGTCTCCTTTGTATGCATTGAATTAGTCAACATTTACATCATTGTATGTATTTCAATATCCTTAGTTCATCTTGTACATTTTGGTGAACCTGACTCAAAATTTCTGATTCTAATTTAGTGTCTAGATCTGATTTATATACATTACATTACTTCACTTTAGGCATTTAGCTTTGATTTTATCAAATTTAGATGCATTCATTTTTACTTTATCTTATAGATCTATTTAAATATTGCATTTACTTTTCATTTTCATGTGTCAAAATAATAAAAATACAAATATGTTTCACTTCATGCATTATTGTATGTATTTGCATTTGCATTCTATTAATGGAGTTGTTATCTTCATTTGCTAGTTCAATTTCATCTTTTTTTTAAAGAATCTCAAGATGTTTCCTTTCATTCATATGATGATAAACTAGTTCATTTCATCCATAGTCATAATATTCCCTCTCCCAAAACTAATCCCACTCATGAGAATATTTTGGCACAAGAAGAGCTTATTAACACTTCACAGAATCTTCCTCCTAAGGATGAGACCTTGAAAGATGATGTTGATCTTTCTTCTAAATTGTATCTCCCTCATGATATTTTGGTGCAAGAGAAGGATATGTTTCCTTAATTTAATTCCAATCTCTTCCCCTTAAGGGATGAATCTTTAGTAAGTCATGATTATTTCTCTCCTAAAGTGTTCTTTATTCATAGAGATGTTCCTGCCCTTGATGATTCGTCTATTTGGGACGAACCACCAAACAATTATGTTGATTATTCTCTTCCTCGTGATGAAACTATGATAAAATAAGATGATATTGTTGGAATGACTATGGAAAGTTGAGATTGAGAGGGGAGGGGTGAATCATTACCAAAAAAACTTTTATAAATGAAACTGCCTATAACTGTATACTGCCACTTGATGTTTACCAAATCAATAACTTGAAATGAAACTAATATAAAACTTATAAAACATAACATCACAACATTCAAGTAAATGAACTCATAAATCCATGATTTTATTTATGCAAAAATCCTTGGTTAGAGGAAAAAACTATGGTGGGGTTTATACCCACAACCTTCACTAACTGTAGTATAAAGGGTGCTTGGTTAGAGCTTACAAAGTTTAGCCATTTTGATAGCTTACCCAGTTAAGAGTATACAAAGAATTTTTAGATCTACCTAATTAGAGGATTTTACAATCTCTATACTTAGAGATGTACCCTATTAAAGGTTTTACAAATATTAGATTGGTTAAGATCTACCCAGTATTGGGATTTCTAGCTCTCAATACAATAGTACTAACAAATTATCAATGTCAGTTATATTGCATCAATAACAAATGCTGATTAGACTCTATATGCTCTAAAATATGTGTTACCTCAACTAAAAAACTATAACACTTCTTATATTTTCTCTACTGTAGCTAGATATCAGCTTGGTGTGCTCTGCTTTGATCTTTGTTCTTCAATATATCTCCTTTAACAATATCAACCTTCTCTGTATTATCACTCTGCCTCTTTTTCTCTTCTATCGTCAATTTTTTTTCTGTAAATCATCCTTTAAGTATAAGATATATTGCCTCTTAATATTATGCGTTAGGTCATTGATAATTTGTTTTAACTATTAGATCTTCTTTTCCACTCAGTGAATGTGTCACTTTTACTTCGGTACTTGGTGTTTTTCTTGGAAATAACAATCTTTTATTAACCGCTTAATCTTATTCTCAAATCTTCTCTTTGAATTATCTCGATCATTGATTGTGTAACAAACTATTCTATGTGCATTGTATTATCACAATTAATTTTGTATCAATTCATTAAATGCATCTTTATCACATTATAATCAATTAAGTAACTTGGTAGAGTAATTTCTCTTTGCTCGGTTAACTTGATCTTTAGTACTCGGTAAATGTCAACTCAGTGTACTTCATATCGCTCAGTGTTCGGTAACTATAGGATCTTTAGTGTAGTGTCTCTGCTTTACCGACTTCATAACCTTGCTCGATGTACATTACCGACTGCTCATATATTTTATTTTCTCCTTTTCATCGATTGAATCTTCTGACTCATATGACTTTGCCTTAACTAATGACAAAAACCTCAAGGTCATCAAAACTTAGTAACTCCTCCTTGGATGTTACTCTCTATACAAAATATGTACAACTCTTCTACTCTTTTTTTTTTCACATATACTTTTTTTGTATTTTGTATTGACTCTGTTTTCTTTTTATTTTATTTTTTAAAAGTCTATTTATATTTCCCCCGTTTTTGAAAAAAAGTATCAAAAGTAAAACTTAAGTATCAAAAATGTGTTTATACCTCTATTGTAATATGGCTAGTACAATCTACCAAGTGTCTCAGAGATTCTGTAATATCACAATGTTTTCATTTATATCTGTTGATAGATAAACTTTCTAGTTCTTTTCCTTTCTTCAGATGTATCTGCATTGATTGCATACGGGGAATAATTAGTGCTTGCAACTAAAGAAACTCTAATCTCAGCTTATCTTCCTTTTTTCTCAATGAGAGTTGAACTCCCATGAGTTTGTGTATCTTTGAGTAATATGTCTGGAATTCTCCAGGCTCGGTAGTTAGATTTGCAAGCTGCTCAGTCATCTCTTTCTCAGTATCTGCCTCCTTCTTCTTAATGTCCTTAGTATAGTTAGAAAGAATAAATACTTTCTGAAATAGTGAAATGATGGACTGTAATTGTTCTCAAACTTTGGAACATAACTCAGAAAGAGTTACCTTTTCTATAGCAAGTTTTGCAGTAGGTCCTCCACCAATTTCTTATCCATTGATGCCTTTTGAATCTTCAACATGTATTTTGTCATGTCCTTGTTCTGTCCTTTGATTTTTTGGACTAGATTTCCAACTTGATCTAGTAGTGGCTCAGACTCATCAATGGTAACTTCAAGAATAATCTCTTGGAAAACATCTTTGACATCTTCTAGTATATCTTCCTTCTTCTTCTGTAATAGCTATTCATGTTCATCTTTTCTTCCAACTATCTTGGCATAGAGAGACAATTCCTTAGGCTTCATTTTGTTTTTTGGGGGTGCAGTACTTTCATATTTTTGTGCTTTTGATGATTCTCCTTTCTTGGTGGTGTTGTCCTCTTTGAATCTAATTCTTGTTTTGTTAGTCCTTTGCTTCTGATTCTTGAATTGTTGATCCAGAGATTTCAGTGCTTCTTCATTTCTTTTTAGTATTACATTTGCAACTTTCTCAACTTTTAGTATTTGATCCATTCTTTCAATTTTAGTTTTCAGTGCTTGATTCTCAAATTCTTTTCTAATGTTATTTTGATTTGCACTCAAAAGTTGGTCGGTCATGTCATAGTGAACTTGTGTCATTCTCATGATCTCATTATCTTTTTCTAATACCTTCATTTCAACTTGTCTTTAATCACCTTCTGCCATTTTCTTTTCATCTTCAGCAATTTTTTTTCTTTCATTCAATTTAGTCATTCTTATCATGATGGTTTCAATATCTATCTTCATTATGTCCAACTGCTCGGTAAGTGTATCATTCTTTTCCAATAGTTCTTTTATCGCTATCTTAGACTCATTAGTAACACTGCCTTCAGATGTTGTTTCAAGTGTATCAACTTGTTCTTGTGTAACCTTTAGTCAATCATATATTTTTAATCTAACCCTTAGAGACTTCTCAAGTTTCTTCTTCAGATCAATGATTAACTCTCTTGCACTTTCCAACTCATATTCAAGACCATCAATTCTTTTGAATTGCCTAAAAATTTCCATGATTAGGATCTTTAACTCTCAGGTGGTCAAACCTTCAAAATCAAAAGTAGTACCTTTGATACCAATTGTTGGAATGACTATGGAAAGTTGGGACTTAGAGGGGAGGGGTGAATCAGTACCACAAAAACTTTTATAACTGAAACTATCTATAACCGTATACTGTTGCCTTTTTTTTACTGAATTTAATAACTTGAAATGAAACTAATATAAAACTTATAAAGCATAACATCACAACATTCAAGTAAATGAACTCATAACTCCATGATTTTTTTTACGCAAAAATCCTTGGTTAGAGGATAAAACTGTGGTGGGGGTATACCCACAACCTTCATTAACTATAGTATAAAGGGTGCTTGGTTAGAGCTTACAAAGTTTAGCCATTCTGATAGCTCACCCAGTTAAGATCATATAAAGACTTGTTAGGTCTACCTGGTTAGACGATTTTACAATCTCTACACTTAGAGATGTACCCTGTTAATGGTTTTACAAATATCAGATCAGTTAAGATCTACCCATTATTGGGATTTCTAGCTCTCAATATAATAGTATTAATAACTTATCAATGTCTACTATATTGCATCAATAACAAATGCTAATTAGACTATATGTTCTCTAAAATATTTGTTACCTCAATTACCAAACTGTAACACTGCTTGGATTTTCTCTACTGTAGCTAGATATTAGCTCGGTGTGCTATGCTCTAATATTTGTTCTTCAATATAACTCCTTTAACAATATCAACCTTCTCTATATTATCACTCTATCTCTTTTTCTCCTGTGTCATTAATTTTGTTCTGTAAATCATCCTTTGAGTATAATATTTATTGCCCCTTAATCTTATGTGTTACGTCACTGATAATTTGTTTTAACCGTTAGATCTTCTTTTTTTCTCGGTGACTGTGCCATTTTTACCTTGGTACTTGGTGTTTTTCTTGGAAATAACAATCTTTGATTAACCACTTAATCTGCTTCTCAGATCTTCTCTTTGAATTGTCTCGATCATTGATATTGTAACAAACTGATCTTTGTGCATTGTATAATCACAATTAATTTTGTATCAATTCATTAAATGTGTCTTTATCGCATTATAATCAATTAAGTAACTTGGTAGAGTAACTTCTCTTTGCTTAGTTAACTTGATCTTTAGTACTCGGTAATTGTCAACTCAATGCACTCAGTGTTTGGTAACTATAGGCTCTTCGGTGTAGTGTTTGTGCTTTACCAACTTCATTTCCTTTCTTGGTGTACATTACCGACTGCTCATATATTTTCTTTTCTCCTTTTCAATGATTGAATCTTTTGACTCATGTGACTTTGCTTTAACTAATGAAAAAAATATATCCATAGAGATAACAGATATCGTGGTTGACATTTATTCTACTCCCTCTAGAGATGAATTGTTCATGTGTGATGTTGATCCTTATCCTAAGATGTACCCCCTTTATGATGATATTTTGAGAAAGGGGAGGATATTATAAATATATTTCTTAATATCACCTTACCTTCTTTAAACGACACCCCTTTTAGAGATGAAGTATTGATGGAAATCCTAATACCCATTCTAAATATATTCCTAAACATGAGGACACCTTAAAATAAGAGGATGATATCATTACCACTTTCCTTGATGCTCTCCCATCTTGTGATAAAACCATGAACAATAAAGATCTTGATCAAGTCACTATTGTCAATTTTTTAGGTATTGAAAATCCTAAGGTTCTTTTTCAACTTCGTCAAGATACCCCTCAACTTAAAATAAATCATTCATTGTAGTGAAAGGTGTTAAAAAACCTAATTATCATGTGGTTTCTCATACATATAAAACAAGAAATAATATACAACCCACAAGTTTAGTTGTTCCTCCTTCTCTTCCTATTTCTCAACCAGTTCTTGATATTGCAGCCTGTCTACCTCAAAATATTTGAAATGAATATGATTTAGTAGAAAAACTTCATGCCAAACCTGCCAAGATCCCTTTTTGGGAGCTCCTTCAAAATTATCCTACATATCATGAAGCATTACAACAAGCCTTGAGAAACATGAATGTCCCACCTCCTAAGAAAACTAATATAACTTCTATTTTTGAATGTATGAATGCGACCAATAATAAAGCTAAAATTGTATTTTATCAAGATGTGTTACCTTCTAAGTAAATTCAAGATAAACATGATTATCTTATATTTATTTTCCTTATCAATGAAAATATTATTCATCAAATTTTGATCTATAATGGACCTACTTTTAATGTGTGTAACATTGATTTGTGTCATAAAATTAAGGTGGATACTTCATTGATTAAACATGATTCCATTCTTATATGTGACTTTGACAATGTTGCTAAACAAACTATGGGTATTATCACTTTACCTTTTAAAGTAGGTCTTGTCACTTTACCTACTCCTATTGATATCATGCTTGATTCTCTTAATTATAATCTTCTCTTAAGAATACAATGGTTATATGCCATGTAATTCATTCCTTCAACACTTTATTGGAAAATGTAGTCCATCTATAACAATATCATGTATACCCTTGTCACTAATGATAAATCACAAAGTTTCCTACAAACCGAATTTGATTCTCCATCCTTTCCTACCTCATTTAAACAAAACATATCTTCTCCTCCTAAAGATACTTATTCTTATAGAAGTGACCTTTTAGAAAATGATTGAAGGTCATTATAGTTTATGCCATCTTTTGTAGGTGAATACAAAGTTCCTAATTTTAACACAAGGCCCTTTAAAGGGCCTAGTGTATCATTTATCCAACCCAATTCTCAAAATAATTCAACTCATAATCTTAAACATGGAAATTAGACTCATGAGAAACTGACATTACACTTGCCTGTACAAGGGCTGGATTTCCAATCTCCTCCTTTGTCAACATCCCCTCCTTTATCACCTAATATTTCTTCTATGCCTAGATTTAATGAAGAAAATATTTTTCCTAACCTTCTTTGTGCTAAGTTGATTACTCGACCTAAATGAAACAAGCATAGTCAAAACCTTGTAAATCTTCCATTTTGCATGTATGATTTATATTATGACCACCCTAATAATGCATGTCAAGATTTGTGTTAAAAAATTCATAAATTCATTGATTATGACATCATTCACATAGCAATCCATTAATCTTGAATTATGATTACATTGAATAACATTTAAGTTCTTATTATGTTGCTCAGCACTATGTGACATTGTTAGCCTCTCCATTGGGGGCTCATTTTCATCCATGGTGGTACAATTTTAGGTGTGATCATACTTTTTGAGCAACATAATAGTCCTCCTTATTCACATTCTTTCCTCTCTATTTGGAGGGAAAGGGTAGTATGTAAATCTCTCATCATTTTCTTAAGGATCCACTTTTCCCTTGGTTAAGTGGTATTTTTTGTCTTGCCATATCCAATCTTACACATAATTGTTTGTTTACATTATGGATTATCTCTTACACAAGAAGTGTGTATCCTTAATCATAACCTCTTCTTTGTTCTTAATTAGGTATCCATGGTAAACAAATCCCTTACTTAGGTGCTTATAGTGTGGTATCTTTCATCAAGAATCCCTTTACCTAGAAATGGGGAAGGTGTGTATTCTTCTCTTCTATGGATCAAGGATGATTTTCATGATTTCTTCATCCTCTTTTCAACATCCTTCTAAAGGATCCCTTTACACTTGTTGCATGGTATCTATTTGCAATTGTCACTTCCTTCACCTCATAGGAGTGTTAGAATCAATTTAGAATAACTGAGAGGGGGTGAATCAATTATCCACAGGTCTAGATGTACCAATTGAAACTTTATAGCACTTTAAGAAACTCAGGTCTACTCAGCAGCAATAGTATAAATCAACAACACAAGTATGCAGTATACTATTCAAATGTAATCAGCTTGCAGAAACTTAATAGTAAAACACAACATAAGCATTCACACAAGTTGACACCAATATTTAACGTGGAAACCCAATTTGGGAAAAACCACTAGTAACATGCTACCAAATTTTCACTCTTCTAAAGTGAGCTTTGCTAGGAGCCAACCCTGTTAAAGGTTACAAAACACATTGCTAAATGTGACTTGGTTAAAGGATTTAATCACCGTTTCAGGAGTGGCCTTGTTAGAGGACTTAGAACATTCCACCTGAATGTCACCTTGCTCAAAGGATTTATACAATGACTTTTAGGTCAACCTGGTCAAAGGATTTTGACTAATACAATGATTAGAAAGTAATTATCAGGTGTGATCTGATACATACAACTTACTTTGAAAATATAGATCTAGTTCAGCTCTAATGCTAATTCATTGAGTGGCCTCCATTCTCATTTCAATCTTCAGATCTTCTTGGAAATCTGTCAAGCAATCACTTTCGCAATTCTTTGCGCGCTTCTCTGCTAGATCATGCCAATCAGCCAATTAACCATGGAATCCTCTTGCATACACTTAGCACACACATCTCACACCTTGAATAACCCCTCGAGGTTATCTTATACCTCTTCATCTAGGTAAAATAAATATTTTCTGCTTAATCAAGATCAAATATCTTAGGTTAGGTTGGATCCAATGGAACTTTCCATCATTTACATTTAATTTACTTCTCCAAAGAAATAACTTATTAAATCTTGAATCCATGCATTAATTACAGTTACCCATGCATTAATTAATGTGGACCAATCATTCTTAGCCTTAATTAGCTTTAGATATCCCAATAGATTCAATTATGTCAGCCAGAGATCTCAAATCTCAACATTTACAAAAATACTGGCACTCGGCCAACATTGTGTTCTTCCTCTTCGTCATCACTATTTTCTCTGGTAATTGATTGGCACTCGATCGAAAATACAAATTATTCTTGGCATACATTTGTGCTCGGTTTACACAAAATTTTCTTGGCATAAACTATTCCCAATAAACTGACATCTTCATTTTAGTGTTATAGATAAACAACACATTACTTTGCCAATGTGCCAACTGAACAAGTACCCTTGTATGATGGGGAGCTCCTCTCCTAGAGATTTCTCTCTCTCTCTCTCTAAGACATTCTCTTTGAATTCTTTAGGGTATCTATCACTACCCTAACTAGAGGATTCCTCTCTGATCCTCTAACACACTAGGATCTCTCCAACAACTTCAAAACTCTTCACTAAACCCTTCTTCATACCCTCATACATTCATGGCTCCTCTAGCCTCCTACTTCTCCAATGGTGTCAAATTATTGTAGATTTAATTCCTAACTCCTCTTATGCATAATTCAACTTCTATGGATCCAACTTTGTGAATCTTTTTCCCATTTTCCAATCGGGTTCTAGACTTCTAGTCTTTTAGGCCTTTTAGCCTTTTTAGGCCTATTAGCCCTCCTAGACACTGAAAATATGGATTTTATCCTAAAATCCCTTAACACCCCTAGAAATAAATTGCATATTCCTTGTGCGTGTTTCCTCCCCTTAAATATTTTCTAGGTCTCAGGTGCCTAACTTGTCCATACAGTGGACTTTCACCAAACCCCTAAAAATAAGGGTTTCTAGGGCATGAACACTGGTTTGGTTTCTCTATCTTCTTTCATTGATCCAATGAGTTCCTCTAAAATTATCCTTTCACAATTAGGTCTAAAATTCATGCCCCTACACTCCTCTAAAATTTATTGGCTCATACCAATCACTTAGCAATCACCATTGCTTCTGCACTATTCAGTTACCCTAGCCAGAATAACTAGTACTCACCTAGGGCCTGAATGTTCTCTTGCTTCCCCTGCACAAAAACACACACCACACACTATATATACAGTTTATATACAATTATTTAATGTATTCCAAGTGGTCATGGGATTTTGAACCATGAGAATGCCAATAAAATCCATTTTCTACATGACTGGTCCAAAACTGGACAGTGAACTCACAAAACACAAAATTTTTATACAAATCTAACTAGAATGAATAAAAGAATAATCTAATGCCACAAAGATCTAGGAAATTACATATTAAACACTCTCCATGAATTTTTTATCCACAAAAGTGTTGGATGATGGCTATGTATGCTAATTACAGTGTTAATTGGTCTTTCCCAATAACCAGTCCATACAAAATGAAATCTAATTATCAAATTAGGGTTGTAGTCATCTTATATACTCTCATACCACATGTATAGACCCTCTGGTTGGGCTTTGGGCATCATAAAAGCTGATTCCTAAAATCTAGGAAATGTTGTCATGCCAACTTTGAAAAGTTGTCATGACAACTTTGACAACTTTTGTCAAAAATGACACTTTCTCAACTTTGATGGCCCTATTTGGTTTCAAAACTTACCAAATGACCTCAAATTACTTGAAAACATTAAAATATTTCAAATCTCCCCATCTTGGAGTTTTGGTCAACCCTTTGACCTTTTGGGTTGACTTCTAGGTTCTAGACCCCTAGAATCAACTTGACTCAACAACTCACAAACCCTAATCTCTCCTAACACTAAAACACACCTTAAACACACTAGGGACTATATATCATAGTCCTTATTCATGGATGGTTGGCCAAACCAACCTACAAGCCAAAATGACTAAAGATCTTTCTAAAGATGTTAGGGTGCTCCTGCACCATCCCCCCCTACAACAAACAAGTTAAGGTATTTGTGGTGTCATGAATTCTTCACTAATTACATGCTTTTTGAAGTCAGTCTCATCTATTCAAGTGGCTTCTAACTTTGGTTGTTGTCTCCACTTCATTATATGCTCTATATAGACCTTGTGTCTTGTCTTCTTCTTTACCCTTGAATCCAATATCTTTTCAACTTGTGGCTTGATCTGTTCCAGAGTCTTGAAATCTCCCACATCTTTATGAACCTTTGTATCATATTGTAACTCATCCATATCTGGCCCCTTATACTTGATCAAATCCTTCACATTGAAGATTGGATAAATTGACATCTCTTTGGGCAACTCCACCTTGTACACATTCGGTCCATACTTAGCCAATATCTTGCAAGGCCTAATCCTTTTCATCTTTAGCTTACTAGGTATTCCCTTTTGTAGTCTTTCCTTATTCAGGAACACCATTACTAGTTCACCCACTTCAAACTACAAATATCTTCTCCCCTCATCTCTTTTGGCTTTCAACTTTTGATTGGCCTCCACTAAGGTCTTTTTCACTTGTTCATGGACTTCCTTCATTGACTATGTGAAGTCATCAGCATGTCCACTAACTCCCTCATATCCTTTTAGTTCTCTGAGCTCCATCACTCCCTTTGGATGTGCCCCACACACAATCTCAAATGGACTTTTCCCTGTAGTCCTATTTGTGCTATCATTATAGGGAAATTCTTCATGTGGGATAAATTTCTCCCATCCTTGTCCATATTCCTTTGTCAGACATCTAAGAAATTTCCCAAGAACTCTATTAATTACTTTAGTCTACCCATCCATTTGAGGATGATAGGAAAATCCATGAGATAAGTTTGTACCTAGTCTTTTCCACAGTGTCTTCCAAAAGTGCCCCATAAACTTCACGTCCCTGTCTACAACAATACTCATTAGTAGACCATGAATCCTCACTATTTCCTTAAAGAAAAAGTAGGCAATATGACTGGCATCATGTGTTGTTTGACATGGGATGAAGTGGCTCATCTTGCTAAATCTGTCTACCACTACAAACACATTGTCTATACCAGTTGGAGTCCTAGGTAACCCCACTATGAAGTCCATACTTATGCACTCCCAAGGTCTACTTGGGATGGGTAATGGCTAGTAAATACCTGCATTTGATGAAGTTCCTTTAGCCTTCTGACATATGCCACATTGTTCCACATATCTTCTCACTTCCTTTTGCATTTTTGGCCACCAATAGAACCTTTCCACTAGGTCTAGTGTCTTGTTTAGTCCAAAGTATCCACTTAGGCTCCCATTATGTTTCTCTTGTATGAGGTTCTCCCTCATAGAGCCTTTTGGAACACATTTTTGATTTCCTTTGAATAACAACCCATTCTACAATGTATACTCTGCAAACTCACTATGAAAGTGATTCAAAAAAATCTTTGCACACTTTATAAATCTCTGAGAAATCTGAATCTCCCTCATATAGGTCCTTAAAACCTTCAACTCATGTACTCTACAACAAAATCTCCTGAATGGTGAGTAGTCTCCTACTAAGGGAATATAGAACTTTGTTTTGTACCCCCTTCTTATGTTTTATAGTGAAGGAATATGACTGTAGGAACTCCATCCATTTGATGTGTCTCAAGCTAAGTTTTTCTTGAGTATTTATATAACTCAATGCCTAGTATCTATAATGACAACAAACTCTTTAGGAAATAGGTAATTCCTCCACTTCTTTAAGGCTTTTACAAGAGCATATAGCTCCAAGTCATAGGAAGAGTACCTAGACTTAGCCTTATTTAGTCTTTCACTAGAAAATGCCACAGGCCTGCCTTCTTGGCTTAGGATAGCTCCTACTACAATACTACTTGCATCACACTCCACAATGAATGGTTTGTAAAAGCTAGGTAACAACAATATATGTTGAGTGGATACTTTTCTTTTCAACCTTTGAAATCCTTCATTAGCTGCCTTGGTCCATATAAATTTAGTCTTCAATCCTCCTTTGATAGTCTCTAGGACTGGAGCACAAATCTCACTGAATCTCCTAATGAACTTCCTATAGAATTGGGCTAACCCATGGAAGCTCCTAACTTCAATCCCTATCTTATGATTAGGCTAGTTTAATATGGCCTCTACTTTCCCTTTATCCATTTTCAAGTCACCCTTGGAAACTGCAAAGCCAAGGTAGACTAGTTCTTCCTTCATGAACTCACTCTTCTCAAGGTTTATGGTGAGTTTCTCCTCCTGCAACTTCTTCAACACTAACTGCAAGTGTTTCATATGTTCCTCTTTTGTTTTACTAAATATGAGGATGTCATCTAAATAGACCACTACAAAAACACCTATATAGTCCTTCAAGACCTCATTCATCACCCTCATAAAGGTGCTTGGTGCATTGGTAAGCCCAAAGGGCATAACTAACCATTCATATAACCCCTCTGTAGTCTTAAATGTAGACTTCCACTCATAACCTTCCTTCATCCTAATTTGGTAATACCTAATCTTCAAGTCAATTTTAGAGAAGTACTTAGCACCCCCCAAGCAATCCATCAAGTCTTCTATTCTAGGAATTGGAAATATAAACCTGATAGTTATCCTATTTATTTCCCTAGAATCAATACAAATCCTCCACTTACCTCCCTTCTTAGGATCCAACACCACTAGGACAACACAAGGGCTTATGATTTTCCTAATCAGTCCTTGGTCCAACAATTCTTGCACTTGCCTGGCTATCTCCTTGTTTTGCTCTGGTGTCATCTTGTATGTAGCTTTGTTTGGTAAGTATGCTCCTGGTATGAATTCAATTTGATGAATTATCTCCCTCTTTGGTGGTATTGAAGCTGGTGTCCCCTCACATATTATGTCCTTGAACTGATCCAACAGTTCTCTCACTTATTTTGGCATAGATTCTTGCTCATGAGTCTCCTCCTCCTTTGGATTTAACAAGCTTGCATAGCCAACTTATTCATCTTTCATATCCCTTAGGAATTCTTTCCCACTCATCAAAAAAGTACTAGATTCTTCCTTGTCCACTATGTCTTCTTCTAGTAAGGACTGTATCTTGAAATTCATCCCATTTTTCTTGAAGGAGTACTTATTATCTTTCCCATTATGGATAGCTTCTCTATCATACTGTCATGGTCTTCCAAGCAATAGATGGCAAGTATCCATTGGAAACACATCACATAGTATCCTATCTTGATACTTTCCAATGGAAAATTCTACCCACACTTGTTCATTCACTAAGATGTTTTGGCCCTTATTCAACCATGTAACTTTATAAGGACACACATGTGGAATTTTGGTGAGTTTCAAATTCTCTACTGCCTCCTCAGATATAACATTATATGTTGACCCTGAATCAATGATCACCTTGCACACCTTTCCCAATATCTTGCATTTTAATTTGAAAAGATACCTTCTCTTCTTGTGCTTATCTTTGGTGGGTGTCTTGATTAGTATTCTTCTCAACATAAGGTGTCTCATTTATCTGAATCTAGACTCACCTCTAATTTTTTAGAGCAATCTTCTTCTTGTACATAAGATATCTTCTTCTCCCCTTGAGAGGATGTTGGTTTATCTAGACACCTATATGTAGGGTGTCCCAACTATCCACGGTTATAGCACTTCATGGAAGAAAAGTGAGAACTTCTCCCAAAACCTCTTGAACTTCCTTTGCCACTGTTATAAGAACTTCTTCCTCTATTGTTGTATCCACCCTTATTTCTTGATTCATGTCCTTGCTCTGTATATCTATAGTCACCTTGACCTCTACTATCACTACTTCTTCCACTTGAACTCCCTCTATGGCCACCTCTGTTGTCTCTAACCCTTCCTCTACCTCTTGAGATAGAATCTTGTCTCTTCTTGAGTTTCTCTTCTACTTTCAAAACCATTTGAAAACAACTATGAATGGAAGTCAGGGTAAAGAGACTAAGTTCTTCTTGAATGTTCCACATTAATCCATTAAGGTACCATGCAAATTTGATACTCTCTATCTCTTGGATTCTTGATCTGCGACAAAGCTTCTGAAATTCTTCAGTATAGGTTGGCACATATAGGTCTTTTTGCCTAAGGTTTTGCCTCTTCTTATGTAGTTGAATGTAATAATCTTCTGGAAGGTAATTTTCCTTCACTTTTTCCACCATTTTTCTCCAATTTTCTATGGTCTTCTTTCCCTCTTTCTCTCTTTCTTCCTGCAAGAACTTCTACCATGTGAGTGCTTTCCCTCTTAGCCTTGACTTGGCTATCTTTACCTTTTGTGCCTCTGTGATCCCATCACATTCAAAGTGATTCTTCATCCCTTCAAGCCATTCCATAACCATTTTTGTATCCATCTTACCAGAGAATACTAGTATTCCCTCTAGATCCTTTCCACTCAATGCCTTAAGTGCCTTGAGGAATGGTTCCTTAGGTAGAAGAGGATCAGGCTCTGGTTCTACCTCCTCTTCTACTGGTTTCTTTCCTTTATCTATCCCTTCATGCATCTCTTCTCTCAACTTACTGGTAGTCTCTACCACCTCTGCCATCTTTATCTTCATCTCTTCCATTGCTTCTTCAAGAAGCCTATTCTTGATTTGTTGTTCTAACAAATCCTTGGTCAACTCTGCATTAGTTACCATGATGTTCTCTCTGATAGATTCACTCCACTCTAACATACACTAATTCACTCCCAATCCTTTGAAAGGCTCTGATATGAATTTGATGGGGAGCTCCTCTCCTAGAGCTTTCTTTCTCTCTCTAAGACCTTCTCTTGGTCTTCTTTAGGGTCTATATCACTACCCTAACTAGAGGATTCCTCTTTGATCCTCTAACACACTAGGAGATCTCCAACAACTTAAAAACTCTTCATTAAACCCTTCTTCATACCCTCATACATCCATGGATCCTCTAGCCTCCTACTTCTCCAATGGTGTCAACTTCTTGTGGATTGAATTCCCGACTCCTCTTAGGTCTAATTCAACTTCTAAGGATCCAACTTTGTGGATCTTTCTCCCATTTTCCAATCGGGTTCTAGACTTCTAGTCTTTTAGGCCTTGTAGCCTTTTTAGGCCTATTAGCCCTCCTAGACACTGGAAAGATGGATTTTCTCCTAAAATACCTTAACACCCCTTGAAAAAAATTGCATATACCTTATGGGTTTTTCCTCCCCTTAAATATTTTCTAGGTCTCAGATGCCTAACTTGTCCATATAGTGGACTTTCACCAAACCCCTAAAAATAAGGGTTTCTAGGGCATGAACACTGGTTTGGTTTCTCTATCTTCTGTCAGTGATCCCATGAGTTCCTATAAACTTCTCCTTCCACCATTAGGTCTTAAATTAATGCCCCTACACTCATGTAACATTGATTGTCTCATACCAATCACTTAGCAATTACCATTGCCTCTGTACTATTTAGTTACCCTAGCCAGAATAACTAGTTCTTGCTTAGGGCCTGAATGTTCTCTTGCTTCCCCTACACACACACACACACACCACACATTATATCTATAGTGTAGATACAAGGATTTAATGGATTCAAAGTGTTCATGGGATTTTGAACCACGGGAATGCCAAGAAAATCCATTTTCTACATGACTGGTCCAAAACTAGACAGTGAACTCACAAAACACAAAAGATTTATAAAAAGATAACCAGAATGAATAAAAGACTAATGTAATGCCAAAAAGATCTAGGAAATCACATATTAAACACTCTTCCTGCTTTCATTTAATCCATTCAATCCACAAAAGTGTTGGATGATGGCTCTGTATTCTAATTACAGTGTTAATTAGTCTTTCCCAATAACCAGTCTGTACAAAATGAAATCTAACTATAAAATTAGGGTTTGTCACCTTATATACTCTCATCCCACATGTCTAGACCATTTGGTCAGGATTTGGGCATCATAAAATCTGATTCCTAAAATTTAGGAAATGTTGTCATGACAACTTTGAAAAGGTGTCGTGACAACTTTGACAACTTTTGTCAAAAATGACACTTTCTCAACTTTGATGGCCCTATTTGGTTTCAAAACTTACCAAATGACTTCAAATTACTTGAAAACATTAAAATATTTCAAAGCTCCCCATCTTGGAGTTTTGGTCAACCCTTTGACCTTTTGGGTTGACTTCCAGGTTTTAGACCCCTAGAATCAACTTGACTCGACAACTCACAAACCCTAATCTCTCCTAACACTAAAACACACCTTTAAAACACTAGGGACTTATTAGAATATCTAATATTTACTTTTATTTTAATTAGGAGATTCATTTGGAATCCCCACATGTATTTTGTCCTCTAGTGGGAGGATAACTCTTTTTATGTAATTCCTTTAATAAGGAAATTAGATATTCCTCCTTAAGAGGATTCCTACACATGACACACACTTCATGTAAATGTGGCACTCATAGAATATGGGAGTTACATGCAAACTCCTACACTCATCTCTACTAAAGAGATGCTTCTCTCTCACTTCTTAAGGTTGGTTCTCACAAGTTGGTTCTCATGGGATTTCTTCTCTCTTCTTCTCTCATTCCCATTCTTTCTCTCACAATATTGTAATGAGCTTCTTGCTCAAGCTCTNTTTCTTTCATGGCTTCTTGCCTCATTCATATTATTCACAAAGGGGTTTTTTCTTGTTTTTTCCCCTTCCAAAATTCTTGTGTTCTTGTCTTGGTCTTTGAGCATTTTGGTGATCTTGGTGATTGTTCTTAGATCATCATTTCATTTATGGTAAACTTTTTCATTTCTGCACTCTCTCTTGGATTCTTTCCTAAATCTAGTTTACTTTATTTATATCTTCTAACAGGACTTTATAGCATAGTCCTTATTCGTGGATGGTTGGTCAAACCAACCTACAAGCCAAAATGACTAAAGATCTTTCTAAAGACCTTAGGGTGCTCCTGCAATTTTCCTATAACTCAACCATTTCACTCGGTCTTCTTGTTATCCTTGCCTTCAAATCTTCTTCAAAAATCAATAGATATGGTTCTCAAATAGATAGAAATAGTCTCACTAGTTAAGGTTTGACATCAATGACAAAACAACAATTTTTTACATTGCGGCTTTCCAACAATCTCCCTCTTTGGCATTGATTGCAACACTAAATTTTAAAACAATAATTTTACAAACATAGTTATCATACAATCCAAAAAATCTGTTTGTGTTCCTTGATATGAAAAAATATTCATTAATGTCTTTAGTTTCATTATGATTCTCATCCTGTAAAACATTTCTCCCTCTATGTCTATAGTCACACTAGAATATTTCTATTTATGTTCATTTGTAGACTCCCTCTTTCATTAATCTCTCCCTTTTTCCTCTAAGGAAACTCTCCCTCTTTGACAACAATGCCAAAGACGTTGACATCTTTATTATGCAGATTCTTTGGTTTGAACTTTGTATCATGTTGTTCCTATCATCTTGCTTATGACTGATCCTCTTTTCTGTCCTTGTCTTTCTTTCACAGCTTTAGGCAGCTTCCTAAAGTGTGACTCCTATGCATCACTATGTCAAATATTCTTACTACAAAATTTTATGCAACATTTCCATTCTAAACTAATTAGCCTCAGTTATGGGAATCACCCCTAATTTACCTCACAGATACTCATGAGCATCCTTTGGTAGTGCTTTTGTAAATATGTCTACAAACTGTTCCTTAGTATGCACATATTCTAGTCTCACTTCCTTGTTTTGAACTAACTCTCTCAAGTAATGATACTTAATAGTTATATGCTTTGTCTTAGAGTGCATTACAGGGTTCTAGAAATATTAATGGCACTCGTGTTATGACAATATATAACAGTTGGTTCTATGATCTCCTCTTTCATACCTTTCAATAGTATCTTTAACCACACAATATTAGAACAATTAACTGTTGCTGCCACATACTCGGCTTCAGATGTAGATTGTGAGGTGAAATTCTATTTCTTGCTTGTCCAGGAAATCAATCTCTTTCCCAAAATAAATGCGCCACTTGTGGTTCTTTTCCTATCATCCACATTTCCAGCCCAATCAGAATCAGTGTAAACTCTGAGTTCAAACTTGTCATTATTTTTGTAATACAAACCATATTCATCTGTACCCTTCAAATATCTCAGAATTATTTTTACTACCAACATATGAGTTTCCTTGGGATTGGCAGAAAATCTTGCAACAATTCCAACAACTAGAGCAATATCAGGTCTATTGTACACAACATATTGTAGCTTTCCAATCATTGACCTGTAAAGGGTTTGATTCACTTCTTTTTTATCGTCATTTTTTGTTAACTTCTGTCCAGTAGCCATGAGTGTACTTACTAGTTTTGATTCTTCCATTCCAAATAAATTTAGTATCTCCTTGACATATTTTGATTGAGTAATATAGATACCATTCTTCATTTAATATATTTGTAAGCCAACAAAGAATTTGATTTCACCAAACATAGACATCTCAAATTCAGTTTGCATCTCTTTTGCAAAGGTTTGGCATAACACATCTTGTCCACCAAATATAATGTCATCAAAAAAATTTCAGCTAATAAAGTACCTTTACCTTGTTCTATCTTCAAATATAGATTGTTGTTGTCATTGGTCCTTGCAAATCCAATCTTTATCAGATAATTGTGCAATCTCTCATACCATGCTCTTGGTGCTTGCTTCAGTCCATATAGTGCCTTATGTAGTCTGAAAACCATGTTCCTCTTTCTTGGGTCAACAAATCCATCAGCTTGTTCAATGTACACTTCTTCTTCTAATATCACATTCAGAAATGTTGACTTAACATCCATTTGATAAACTTTAAAACCTTTGTAGGTTGCATATGCAATTAAAGTTCTGACTCCTTCCAACCTTGCAACTGGGGTGAATGTTTCTCCATAATCAATTCCTTCCTCTTTTGCATATCCCTTGCATACCAGTCTAGCTTTATTCCTTGTTACTTCTCCATGTTCATTCAGCTTATTTCTGAATACCCACTTAGTACCAATTACATTTTTGTTATTCGGCCTGGGTAAAATATCTTTTACTATTTTAGGTTCAAAATCACATAACAAGCATGTACCCTCTCTCAACTTACTTCTTTTCATAACTGTAGAATCCTTCGATCCTATGATTTGATCAGGTTTTTGGTGCCTCCCTACATACTTTGCTAGAGTAGGTTCTCATCTTGTTTCAGATTCATTATCCTCATTCAATTCAGGTTGATTCTGTGTCTCAACATCTCCATCAGATAGCTCAGCAATTACCTCATGTTGCTCAACAACCTCATTCTGTGACTCGGCAGGTGCTAGCTGTTGCTTGACAACCTCTTCCTCAGGTTCAGGTAATACATTAGAATCTTCCTCATCTAGATAAACAAATGATTTGTAAATTGTAGGTTCCTATAAGCATTTTGCTTCATTTCTTTCTGCATATTCATCAATTCTAACATTTGCACTTTCCACAATTTTGTTAATGTTAGAATTCAAACACTTATATGCTTTGCTTTTAGTTGAATAACCAAGAAATATCCCTTCCTCACCTTTAGCATCAAGCTTTCTATTTTTGTTATCCTTCAGTATGAAGCACTTACTTCCAAAAACTTTGAAATATCTTACATTAGGTGCATATCCATACCATAGCTCATAAGGTGTAGCATTAGTACCTTTCTTGACTTGTACTATGTTCAGGGTATAGACTATTGTACTCACATCTTCTCTCCAATTTTTTTGTGCAACATTTTTCTCCATCATTAGTGTTTTGGCACAGTCCATGATAGATCTATTTCTTCTTTCAGCAATACCATTCTGTGGTGGTGTCCTAAGCATGAACATCTATCTTTTAATACCTCAGTCATTGCAAAACCTGTTAAACTCATTAGAAATAAAGTCACCTCCTTGGTCATATCTCAAGCATTTTAGACTTTTACCTGTCTCTTTTTCAACTTTTTCCAAGTACCACTTAAATAGCTAGAATGCATCAGATTTTTCTTTAAGAAACATAACAATCATCATTCTAGAGTAATCATCAACAAATAGAATGAAATATCTATCTCCACACTAACGTTTCTCACTAATGGGACCATAAAGGTCAGTATGAACCAATTCTAGACTTTCCTCAGAAGTATGAGTCTTTCTCTTGAAACTAGATTTAGTCATTTTTCCCAACTGACATTGCTTACACATTGCATTTTTAGGTTTCTTTAACTTAGGCAGCCCTCTAACCTTTTTCAATTTGCTTATGCTTACCAAGTTATCAAAGTTTACATGACACAACCTTTTATGCCATAACCAAA
>MU225518.1:351252-371838 GCA_018584345.1 Thuja plicata | reverse complement strand
AACACTCAATAAATTATAGTTAAGATCATCAACCCAATATACATTATCACATCTGATCTTGTCAGTCAATTTAATTGATCCTTTCCCTTTAACAAGACATGGTGCATCATTACCAAATTTAACATAATCACCTTTGCACTGATCTAAGGTCTCGAATTTATTTTTATCACCAGTCATGTGATGTGAAAAACCACTGTCAATAATCCAATGATCACCTTTACTCATATAAAAAATTAATGTAGTTTTCTCATCATCATCACAATCATCTTTCATAGCAACATACACAACTTCTATATCATTTTCATCAGAATTGTTAGATCCACTGTCAGAAGCTTCTTCAACTATATAGCAAGATTTCTTACCTTTGTCTTTGTAATCCTTATACTTTCTAAAGTCTCGATCATCCTTTCTATCTTTGTACTTGTTGTCTCCTCTTTCTTATTTTTCATTCTTATCAGAACATCTAGCAGCAATATGAACAACTTTGTTACAAGAAAAACAAATGATAGGAAGTTTACCTTTGAATTTTCCTTTTCCTCTAGATAGTCTTCTTTCCATAAGTGCCTCAAGTTCTTCCAGATCATCATCAGTACTGTCAGTGTCATTTTTCACACATTTCTTTCCTTTCTTTGATTTTTTAAGGACCATCTGGGTCTTGAATGTAGATTCAATAGCTTGTGGAGTGTAGTTATCAAAATTTGACATTTCAAATGCAGTAAGTATGTCTACCAGACCTTCCGAAGTCAAATTTTTATTGGGAGTACATCTATATTCTTTAATTGTAGAGACTCTAATAGAATATATAGGACTAAGAGTCCTCAATACCTTTCTCATAATGGTGTTATCATCAATGGTTCCATTAGCTCCTCTAATAGCATTTACAACTTCTTTTATCCTACCACAATATTGAACTATATTTTCTCCTTCTTGCATTTTAATTTCATCAAACTTACCTCTTAAAATTTCAGATTTGGCTCTCAGCACATTTGTATCTCCTCCATATATGGTTTCTAGGGTATCCCACATCTTCTTTGCATTTGTATAGTTATTTATGTCCTCAAATTCAGGATAGCTTAAGGATGATGCGATCTCCAACATTGATTGATTGTCTTCATGCTTTTCTCTTAACTGTTCAGAGGTGAGAGGTGTTGTAGGGGATACATAATCATGTTCAATATAGCATTTAGTAGCATCACCAATACCAACCAGATGCAATTTCATCAAACTCTGTCATGCATGGAAGTTATCTTTGTTCAGCTCTGGTACCTCCTTTTTATACATCTTGATCTTTCGCTCAAAGTACCTTAAAACTTTTTTCAAGAGAGCAGAGCTCTAATACCAATTTTTAGAATGAATTTAGAATAACTGAGAGGGGGGGTGAATCATTTATCCACAGGTCTAGATGTACCAATTGAAACTTTATAGCACTTTAAGCAACTCAAGTCTACTCGGCAGCAATAGTATAAATCAACAACATAAGTATGCAGTATATTGTTCAAATGTAATCAGCTTGCAAAAAATTAATAGTAAAACACAACATAATCATTCACACAAGTTGACACCAGTATTTAACTTGGAAACCCAATTTGGGAAAAACCACCAGTACCATGCTACCAATTTTTCACTCTTCTGAAGTGAGCTCTGCTAGGAGCCAACCCTGTTAGAGGTTACAAAACACATTGCTAAATGAGACCTAGTTAAAGGATTTAATCACCCTATCAGGAGTGGCCTTGTTAGAGGACTTAGAACATTCCACTTGAATGTCACCTTGCTCAAAGGATTTATACAATGAGTGTTAGGTCAACCTGGTCAAAGGATTTTGACTAATACAATGATTAGAAAGTAATCAGTAGGTGTGATCTGATACATACAACTTACTTTGCAAATCTAGATCTAGTTCATCTCTAATGCTAATTCACTGAGTGGCCTCCATTCTCATTTCAATCTTTAGATCTGCTTGGAAATCCATCAAGCAATCACTTTCATAATTTTCTGCTTCTCATCTCAGCCTTCTCTGCTAGATCATGTCAATCAGCCAATTAACCATGAAATCCTCTTGCAAACACTTAGCACACACATCTCACACCTTGAATAACCCCTCGAGGTTATCTTATACCTCTTCATCTAGGTAAAATAAATATTTTCCACTTAATCAAGATCATAGATCTTAGGTTAGGTTGGATCCAATGGATCTTTCCATCATTTACATTTAATTTACTTCTCCAAAGAAATCACTAATTAAATATTAAATCCATGTGTTAATTATGGTTACCTGTGCATTAATTAATGTGGACCAATCATGCTTAGCCTTAATTAACTTTACATATCCCAATAGATTCAATCATGTCGGCCAGAGATCTCAAATCTCAACATTTACCAAAATACTGGTGCTCAGTCGACACTATGTTCTTCCTCTCGGTCATCACTATTTTCTCTGGTAATTTACTAGTGCTTGGTTGAAATTATAAATTATGCTAGGAATACACTTGTGCTCAGTTGACACAAACTTCACTCGACATAAACTGTTCCCAGTAAACTGACATCTTCATTTTAGTGTTATAGATAAACAACACATTACTTTGCCAATGTGCCAACTGATCAAGTACCCTTGTAATTTCCTATAACTCAACCATTTCACTTGGTCTTCTTGTTATCCTTACCTTCAAATATTCTTCAAAAATCAATAGATATGGTACTCAAACAGATAGCAATAGTCTCACTACTTAAGGTTTGACATCAATGACAAAATAACAATTGTTTACATTGTGGCTTTCCAACAAGGAGTTGTGACCTCTTTTGCATGGACTGGGTGTTGCTTAAGGATACCTCCTTGGTGTTAAAGGTGTCTTATCCATGTTCATCTTTTCCTTAATATGTCAAAATAATCATATTTTTCATCTTAAGGGGGTGCATATATGACCTCCTTATTGCAAATATTCTAATTACTTCAGCTATTTTAGGTAGAGTACACTAGCATTATATAATTTTCTAGGGCAAGATCACTCTTCTTTGTACATTTTTTATGGATTTATTTGGATAAAATAATTTACTTGGTTATCCTTAGGATTGGTTAAACTATCATAACATAACTTTCTAACCCATCTGACCTCTCCATTGCATACATTTTCAAGATTGGTTGACTACCATAAATTGTTAGACCATATGACTTATCATTTTCATGGGTCGACTAGCACAACACAATTTTCTAGACCATTCAACCACTCATTTGCATAGAGTTTTATGATTTTACTAGCATCTGGTAGACCTTTGACTCCATATTTACATTCTCTTCAATGGGTGGAACTAGCATAACGTAATTCACCAGACCATTTCCCCCTCTTCTCTTTTCTCTCACATGGATCACCTAGCACAACACAAATGGGTAGCTTGTGTCATCCATGGATTTCCATAGCATAAAACACTTTTCTAGTAGATTGGATCATGGATTCTTGTCTTATTATTTATGTGTGCTCTTATTCTTTCCATCTTACCATTTTTTCTTTTGCAATAGATTTCCAAGCATGTGCTACCAGTTGAGACATTTTATTTATTGAGGTATCTTCAACTAGTTTACTTGGAACCTTAGTAAGCTTTATGATTTGGTCTTTATTTTATGTGTCCTTTCACATGGTTTTATGAGTTAAGATCCTTGGTTTGGGGCTTGTGCCCTTAAACTTAGCAATATCTTATCTCTTTGTAGTTTTCTCATGATCACATCTTCATCTCTTTCTCTCTCTTTCTTCTACTTTACTATGAGAATGAGGTGGAACCATACTCCCAATGTGGGGGCTAAATGTATTGTCCTAAATTGTAAGCACTCAATTAGTCTTTATTTAGCACCCACCTTAGTGTATTTCCTATAATTGGATCTCATATGACACTTAATAGACACCTAAATTCAGATATGGGTCCTTTATCCTTTCAATCTTGTTTAAAATCAAGGTAAACCTTATTTACAAGTGGTATCCTCTATTTTCCCCCAATCCAATAATTTATTTGGTCACTTAGGTCCTATACTACCAATTATGGCCTTTTTATTGTGTCCTGACCTTGAAATTAGTTGTGCTTCGTAATACAACATATACCCTATCATCCTGAAATCTAGTTCAAATTTGGGCTCATTTTCCTAGGAACATAACATTTCAAATGTAATGTTCCCAATAATATAAATTTTTAATATTATTTTCCCACCTAAAATGGTTCAAATTTGGCTTGAATCCCTATGCTAGTGTTTTGGTGGGAAATCAGGTCTCGAGGTTGGTCTGGCTTAATTTTGAATCTCGGATTGTAGTGAGAGGTATATAAGTGGTCTATCTCTACTCATTTGATGATGAAGAAACCATTATCAATCAATTAATCAATAAATTTGGTTTCAAGAGCTCTTCTACAATTCGGCATCTAAGCATTCTCAAGGTCTTCAAGAATCCAAGTCTTCAAGTATTCAAAGCATTCTTCTTCTTCATCAAGAATTGTAGAAAACTACAAAATTCATGGTACAAAGGCTTATCTTTCATGATTTCCTTTTGGTTTTTTGTGGATTTCTATCTATTGTATTAACTTTTTTTATCACATCCAAAGAGGCATTGCACCATCAAGGTATAAGGAAATTTTATGGTTTAGATCTAGGTTCTATTTCATATCAACAATCTTTCCTTTATGCAATTTCCTTAAAATTTCAAGGTTGATTCCTAAAACAAGAGTTTGACCAAGGAAAACCCCTTTCAATAACCCTCTTGTTTTTCTATGTACAACAATAGGTGGACACATCAAGAATTATTTTGGGAAAAATCATTGGGAATACAACGTTTGAAATGTTATGTTCCTAGGAACATTACATTATATATATTTTGTTTCCTCCAAAATCAGTTCAAATTTAAATCACAAGTAGATACCTATTGGGAGATCTTAGATTAGTAAGTATAGGTGTCTACGGGGTCCCAATTTTTGGTAATTTAGATCTGTGTCAGCTTAATTCCAATTTCATTTTTAGGTGCATATAAATCCTCTTTTGATGTAGGAGCATCCTTGGGTCGTTGGCAATATTGCACCACCCAAAAATATTTCTCTTTTAGTTTGTTCTTAGTTAGAAAATCTGTGTTTCTTAGCGAGTTCCTTAGTTATAGATCATTTGTTGTTGCGAACCTAATGGTTAGTTCTGGACATCATGTTTTACTTATGCCTATGTTCGCACCTCATTTGGATACTTCATTGGGGAGATATTAAATATTCTTGGTTAGTTCTATGTGTTCTTCATGTTCGAACAGTAAAGTGGAGTTTTCCGATCCTACAAAGTAATTCCCGATCAATGAAGCTTAACTCATATCCCAATATTCTTGGATCTTTGGCCGACCTCTCTCTTGGATCATGGATCATTTCTACACCTTCGCAATGAGATATTTATGATTTGGGTTATGACCTATATTGTTGTATTATGTTTTCTTATTCCTGGAAAATGTAATTGATCTTGCCGACTTATGAGTTACAAAGGCTCTATATATTGAGGCTCTTGATTTGTATTTTAGTAGTTCATGTAGAGCCATTTCTTAGGAAGATAAACTTTAAGGTTAGCATTAGGTTTTATATATAGATTTAATTTGTAATCAGGCATGTATGTCAAAAGTCTGTAATATGTATGTTGCAGGCCAATGTGATGTAAACAATTGATTCTATAATAATGTGAATATATGTTATAGCATGTTGATTGTCTATTCTTGTGTCTGAGTTGGTTGTTTATGTTGTGTTGACTCTTGTTACATGGATGGAGCATCTCCATTGGGGAAACTCTTGGCATGACTACGTCAGATGGTATCAGAGAAATTTTGATGTTCATGTGTTAGAAAATTGAGTTCTTGAGCTTGTGAAGCCCTAGATGAATTTGTTGAGGGGTGGCATAGTGTGGATCTGGCCTACAATTACAGAGGACTTGCGCAAGGGGATCACTAAGGAGATTGTTTCTGGTTGAGAACTTGTTTAGAGTTTTGGATGCATACCAAGGGTGAATAGATCACTGAGTTGGAGGGATTATTAAATGTGTTTAATAGATCACCAAGCGAGAGGCAATTAACACCTTGTAATCATATCGTTGAAGCTAAGGTAGTTGCACCTAAGGATTGAGAAGATGTCTCCTAGAAGGATTAACCTTGTAAGGTTAGAAAAATAATGGAGGAATTCATAAATGAAATGAGAAATGAAATCATAAATGTTTTGGTTGGATTGCGAAGGAATCCTGAGATTAGAGAGGAATATGAGGAAGTTGTTGAAGATCTTGAGATTGTAGATGCTGAGATTCCTGCAGATGCAGAAGTATTATTGAGGGCTACGACACAAGTAAGTAAAATTCATAGGATGGATGTTTCTACTTTCACTAGTTCATTGAATCCATGGGATTTAGTAGATTGGATTGGAGAGATAGGAGATTACTTTGAGCTTGAAGATATTAGAGATCTATAGAGGGTTAGGTTATCACAGACTAAGTTGAAGGGTCATTCTTCCTTATGGTGGAAGGAATTACAGAAAGATAGAGAGGAACATGGTGAATAGAAAATCACTAGATGGAGGGTGATGGTTGCTGTATTAAAGGATAAATTTATTCCTGAGGATTATGAATTAGATTTGTTCAATAAATTACATAACTTGAAACAAAAATAAATGAATGTGAAGGAATACAACCAATAGTTCTAATGTAACACAAGTCTTGCTCTACCCTATCTTCGTCTAGGGTATCCTTAGGCCACTTTTCTAACCTATTATGGTTCTAGACTGACCCTACTCTCCTTAGGATTCTCTGCTCAAGATCCTACTCCTTTCAAATTGTGAACACCAATCAAGTAGAACCACAATTCTTTACCACTCCTCCTAGGCTCTCAATAGCCCTTCTTGCTCCATCTTCACAAACTTCACAAACTGACCCAACATGATCAGCAACCACTCTACAGAGAAAATTAGGATTTTAGGATGTCACTAAGATCCTTTTCAATGCCTGCAAACACAATTTTCATCAGAACCCTAATCTATTTCCAAGAAACACAACAATTGCTTCCCAAATAGGGCTACAAGCAATTAGGCCTACTTTGGTGAAAAACTCAAATAACTTGAAAAAGTCCTTAACAAGGTGGAAAACAAAACTTGAGCATGATACCCTTTATAGAGATCTAAAGTATTTTCAAGGTCTTTGGCTCCCAAACTATCCTTATAGTACCACCTACAATCATGCCTAAAATTTAGGGTTTCAAGGCATTCCAAGACTGTCTCACAAAATCCTTATTTCTACCACCAAGAATCATTCACCAGTACTCCCCATTGAATTTGGGACTTCAAGACTCATGTTTCTACCTCCCTCCATTTTTTTATTGAAGCTATCAATGCTTTCAATCCTCCTTATCACCTCTGCAACTCACTGTGATCCCTATCCATGCAACTCTGGCTCGCCTCGGGAATCACCTTAAAAATTGCTTGCTTTCTTTCCAAAGCCCCTCCTTCATTGTAAAATATGTACAAGGATTCATCTCCCTAATCCCAAAGGCCCAGGCAGATTCCAAGGTGGGAAGAGGGTCTATGACCCCATCTTCACTAGTTGCCTGGTTCAGACCAGCGATTGGACAGAAAACAAAATAATTTACAAGAATAACTAAAAGCTTACAAAATGGAAATCCAACACCACAAAAAAAATTAAAAACACATACTATAACACTTCCATGGAATACATTACTTAATTCAATCCATTTAAAAACCAATTGTTCAGAAAAACAAGAACTGTGACTGTTCTTTCTATTACCCAATCCGTACACACACTTAAAAAAATAAGAGAACCCTTTGAAAAGGTCAAGGATAGCCTTAAGTAGTTGACCAAGACACAAAATCAATGGTTTTAGAAAATTATGAAACCAATTTCTCAAAGTTGAAATCATGCAACAAATGTTGTCAATGTTGTCATTGACAACTTTTACATCTTTTTGGATTTTCTATCCAAACTTTGTCACAAGTCCACCAAACTTAACCAAATGCCTATCTAAGGTGTTAGAAAATTGAAATAGGACCTCAATTCCCTCATTTTTCCAATTTGACATCACCATGCATAAAAACACACTATTTGACCTAATGTGGACAATCTTTGAAATAAGTACACTAAGGACATATTAAGGCATCCTAAACTAACACACTTCACACTAGGACTTGTTTAGTCCCCTAATTGCACTAGTGGTTTTTCTAGGACCACTACAAGACAAAAAAAACTTAGGAACCCTAGGTCCTCTATTAGCCCTACCTAGGTGCTCCTGCACCATACTCCCCCACAAGGGAAAGTTGTGTCACTCCTATGGACAAGATGTCTTCTGAGATGCCCACCTTCTTAAAGTATGCCTCTGCAATCCATGTTGCCTTCAAATCTAGTTTTTGTTTCCACTTAATGAGGTGCTCCATATACACCTTGTGCCTTGTAGTCTTCTTGACTCTTGAGTCTAGAACTCTGTTAGGTTCCAACTGTGGCTTGGGAGGTAATACAGTAGCCTCAACATCACCACTGACCCCATTGACTACTTTGACCCTTCTCATCTATCTACCCTTTGAATGGGATCAAGTATTGTACATTGAACACCAGAGATATGCTCAAATATGAAGGTAGGTCTATTTTATATGAATTAGCCCCATATTTGTCTAGGATCTTGCAAGGTCCCACCCTCTTCATCTGTAGTTTAGTAGGGACACCCTTCTATAACCGAGATTTGTTCAAATGAACCATCACATAGTCACCTACCTCAAACTAAATGTCTCTCCTCTTTTCATCAACTTTGGCCTTCAACTTTTGTTGACTGTCTTGGATTGTCTGCTTGACCTATTCTTGGATCTCCTTCATGGTTTGAGTGAAGTCCTCAGCATGACCACTCTTGTACTCCATGCCTCCAAGATCCATAAGCTCACACACACACACCTCTTGGGTGCATCTCATAAACTACCTCAAATGGGCTTCTCCCTATCATTTTGTTCTTACTGTCATTGTATGCATACTCTGCTTGGGGAATGACAACATCCCAAGTCTGACCATACTCCTTGGTTAGGCACCTTAATAGGTTAACCAACACTATATTGACCACCTCAGTTTGGCCATTTTTCTGAGGATGGTAGGTTGAACCAAAAGAAATATTGGTACCCAATCTAGTCCACAATGTCCTCTAGAAATGGCTCATAAATTTCACATCCCTATCTGATACTATACTTAAGGGAAGAACATGGATTCTCACAATCTCCTTAAAGAACAAAAAGGCTATGTGGTTGGCATCATTAGTAGTCTTGCAGGGTATGCAATGACCCATCTTGCTAAATCTATCAACCACTACATAAATGTTGTCATATCCTTGATTTTTTTTGGGTAGACCTACTATGAAGTCCATGATCACACACTCTCATGGCCTATTAGGGACTGGTAAAGGTTGATATAAACCTGCATTGCTTATTCCTCCTTCGGATTTCATGCATATGACACACTGCTCCACAAAATTAGTCACATCTCTTACCAACTTTGGCCAATGGAAAAATCTTTGCACAAGCTCCAAGGTTTTGTTCATACCAAAGTGACCACTCAAACACCCATTATGTTTATCTTGTATGAGATTCATTCTCATAGAACCTCTTGGCACACAAAATTGGTTACCCTTAAATAAAAATCCATTTTGCAAAGTAAAATCTGAAAAATTGCTATGGAAATGGTTTTGAAAATCAACACACACCTTGTATGCTTCCCCAAAGTCCTCATTTTCCTTGTAGAGAATTTAAAACTATCGATTCCAATGCTATTCAAATAGACTTCTTGGACTTTCAGCAACCTCCTGCTTAGTTCATCTGCAACCTTGTTTAGATGCCCTTTCTTGTGCTTTATTGTAAATGTAAATCCTTGTAAATACTCCATCTATTTCAAATACATATTGCTTAGTTTCTCCTGAGTATTTATGTAACTAAGGGCTTGGTTGTCAGTAAACACAACAAACTCTTTGGGCTATAGATAAAGCCTCCATTTTCTAAGGGACTAAACTAAATCATATAGTTCTAAGTCATAAGAAGAGTATTTATTTTAGCTTCATTTAGTTTCTCACTAAAGAAGGCCACTAGACTGCCTTCTTGACTCAACACACCCCCTACTACCATCTCACTTGCATCACATTCAATAGTAAACAATTTATAAAAACTAGGCAATTTTAGGATAGGTTGAGTGGCTACTTGTTTCTTCAACATCTCAAAGGATTTTCTTTCTTCTAAGGTCCGCATAAACTTAGCTTTGACCCCACCCTTGATGGTATCTAATAAAGGAGTACAAATACCACTAAAGTTCTTGATAAATTTCCTATAAAATTGGGATAAGCCATGGAAACGTCTTACCTCAATAGCTGTGGTAGGTGATGGCCAATTTAGGATAGTTGAAACTTTGTCTTGATCCATCTTCAAAGACCCTTTGGAAACTACAAAGCCAAAGTATACTAGTTCTTGCTTGAATAACTCACATTTTTCAAGATTGATAGCCAGCTTCTCTTCATGCAATCTCTGCAACATTGCTTCTACATTCTTGATATACTCCTCCTTTGTCTTGCTAAATATTAGTATATCATCAAGATATACAACTAAAAACTTCCCTGTGAAGTCCTTGAGCACTTCATTCATGAGCCTAATGAATGTGCTTGGAGCATTTGTGAGGCCAAATGGTATCACAAGCCATTCATATAACCCATCTGTGGTCTTGAATTTCATTTTCCATTCGTCCCCTTCTTTCACCCTAATTTGGTGATAACAACTCTTCAAACCCAACTTGGCAAAGTACATTGCCCCTCTAAGGAAATCCATGAGATCCTCAATCCTAGGTATGGGGAACCTATACCTTATTGTGATTCTATTTATAGCCCTTGAATCTGTACAAAGTCTCCATTTTCCTCCCTTCTTGGATGCCAACACAACTGGGACTGCACATGGGCTTATACTCTTCTTGATCAAGCCTTGATCCAAGAGTTCTTTCACTTTCCTTGCCACTTCCAAGTTCTGATAAGGAGTTAGTTTGTATGCTTCCTTATTAGGAAAAGATGCACTAGGGAAAAAGTCTATATGATGATGTATTACTCTTCTAGGAGGTAAGGTAGTAGGAGTGCCATCACTCACTATGTCCTTATACTTCTCAAGAAATTCTTGTATCTCTAATGGTAACAGCTCCTTGAATGGATTTTCTTCCTCCTTAGGTCTTAGTACAATGGCATACCCTTCATTCTCATCATCCTTGAGATCCCTCAAAAACTCCTTTCCACTACACAACATAACATTAGGAGTCTTGGACTGTGGCTCTTCCTCTTCTAGCAAAGACTGAATCTTGAAAGTTCTACCTCATTTCTTGAATGTTATAGAATTATCCTTCCCATCATATACTGCCCCATTGTCAAATTTCCAAGGTCTTCCTAATAGAAAATGACAAGCATCCATTAGTAGGATGCCACACAAGAGTTTGTCCTTATACCCTACTATGGAGAATTCAACCCATGTCTTATCATTCACCAATACACTTTGGCCTATGTTGAGCCATGTCACCTTATAGGGATTTACATGGGGTACTTTGGTCAACTTGAGTTTTTTGACTGCTTCCTCTGAGATGATATTATCAGTGGAACCAGAGTCCACTATCACTTTACAAACTTTGCCAAGGATCTTGCATCTTATCCTAAACAAATCCCTCCTATTCTTGGGTTCATCCTTACTTGGTTGTCTTATCAATACCCTTCTAAACATTAAGTTCTCACCCATCTCTAAGTCTACATGGTCAATCTTAGGAGCCTTGACACTTGAAGTGTCTTCATGGGCATATGCTATTATTTCATCACTATTTGATGCAATCGGATTTTCAGAACATCTATATGTTGGGTGGTCTAATTGACCACAATTGTAACACTTCATACTTGCAAATTATGAGTTACTTATAGCTCCTCTTCCTTTGCTATGACCTCCTTGATTACCACTACCTCTTTTATAGCCCCCTCTTGAGGTGCTTTTAGTATTATGCTCTATCAGCTTGTTCTCACCTTGTGTCCTTTTCTCACTACCTCTACCTTGATAGCCTCCTCTTTGACCCCTTTGGTCTCTTCCTCTACCTCTGTTATTCTTGAAGTTAGAATCACCCTTCTTCCTATTCTTTTCTTCCACTCTTAGGGATAGTTGATGACAACTCTAAACTGTGGTAGGTGTATATAGGCTAATCTCTTCTTGGATGTTCCATTTGAATCCACCCAAGTACCTAGAAACTTTGATTGAATCCTCTTTTTGTTTCTTAGACCTAATACACAATCTTTGGAATTCCTGTGTGTATGAGGCCACATCCAAATCTTTTCACTTCAAATTTTTTCTTTTCCTATGAAGTTGGATCTCATAGTCCTCTGGAAGATAACTCTCCTTTAGCTTGGTCACCATTGCATTCCAATTGGCTATGGGATGCTTACCCACTATAACTCTCTCATCTTGAAGGTATTTTCACCATGTTAGGGTTGACCCTCTAAGTCTTGATATGGCCACCTTTAGTTTTTGTACCTTTGTCACCCCTGTTGGTGCTATTTCATGTTTGAGCTTTGCCTTGTAAATTTCTTGAGGTCCCCTATCATATATGGTGTCCAAGGATTCAAATTCATGGTTAACATTATTCTCATGCCTCTGCAAAATCTCTTCTTACCTTTGACCTAGTTGAAAATGCTAAAAAATGCCTGAACCCTCAAGTATATGCTATAACCCTTTTTGAGTTTGAGTCTAAATGCCCTAAGTGTCTTTGTAGGTTCTATTTTCACATTGCTTTTTCAGTCACTTAAGTTGTCGTAAGTCATGTATTCATGTTAAAAGGGCTTGGGTTATAAAGTTGTGTTATTCTAACCACTTTAATATTTCCTAAGTCATGCCGCTGATAAAACCATTTTACTTCATTGCTTATGTGGTGAGAAAATGTTTTTTGATCGGACGACCTACTTAATAGCTTAATCCAAAACCAATCAACATATAAAGAGTAAGCCATTAAGCAGTGGTACCACATGTCCTTGGTGGGGCCGAAAGTCATAAAGCTTCTCAGTTAAACAGTGGACAAGTTAAGAAAGAATCAACGGTTTGCTTAAATACTTAAAGGAAAAATTCTTGAAATCTATCAGACAAGCCATTAAGTGGTGTTGACATCTAGCAACTGGTGGACCCGGATACTCAGAGCTGGAGATAATTAAAGATTAGTTAACTTTTTTTCCATCCGATGGTCAGCTTAATGGCTTAACTATAAAGTGCTCAAAATCTGAAGAGTAAGCCATTAAGCGGTAGCAACACGTGTCCTAGTGGGGTCGACTGAGGTCGTAAAGGAGGAGTTAAAGGAATGACATATATGGGAAAGATTAACGGTCGGCTTAATCACTTAGGGGAAAAGTGAATGAAATCTAGAGGGCAAGCGATTAAGTCTAGGCGATGCGTGGCACAAAAGGTGGGTCCTGTATGGTGCTTAAGTCATGTTAATAAGGTTGCAAGTATAAAATAATCTAATGGTTTGCTTAAACGCTTAAGGGCAAACTGCTTGAAATCTAATGGGTAAGAGATTAAGTGGTGTTGACCTGTGTCCTAGATAAATAGTTGTTTCCATGAAAATAAGATAGCCGTCAGATGAAGAAAATGATGTTCAATATCTACAGCTTAAATTCAAAGTTGTCAAAATGAGTTGCAGAGAGCCTTTAAGCCGTGAAATTGAAGCTTGCGAATTGATTATAGAATGTGTGGCCACTCCAGCTGAATTCAATTCGAATGACTAATTTGATTGAAGCCGTAAAATTGGTTAAGTTGACTTGCAGTCACAATAATTCACCAAATTCATTCGAGAAAAAGATGGAATTGCAAAGGTAATTAGCTCCACATGACAACTTTGCAGAATAGGTAAGCTTTTCTAATTAACCAGCATTCAGGTTCTGATTAATATTTTCATTTCAAAAGGGTTTTTAGAATTCTTATCTTAAAATCTAAATTCATATCGAAAAAGCCCTAGATTCAGAATGGCCCCTAGGATTGACATTACTGGAGAAGTAGACTACGAGAAGAGAAATGTTAGGGAGGATTTGCTGCAATAGTTGCCTAGATCTATAGGTGATGTGACCCAAATCAAGAGGATAGTTCCATTGAATCCTTGTCTCAAAGTAGGAGAAGGCTTGTATGATTCGGGTAGATGGGTAAGAGATGTCAAAGCCAGTTTTAATGGTCTCACCCTGTTTAGAACTACATATAGTCAAAGGAATGCCTCTACCCTAGACTATAACATTTGGGAGTTAGACATGGGATAGTTGATAGCACCTGGGGTGTTTATGGATACTGATTTGTTCACTCTGATTGCAAACACTTATGACAAAGTGTCTAGGGTTGTTAGGGATACCCAGGGAAATATCCTATTGATTGTTTCAGCTGATGAGATTAGAAGAATCTTCAAGTTGAGTGATACCTCAGTACATATGGATGACATTGATTTTGAATATTTTAAAGAGGTATACCAGACTCAGAAGGAATATTATAGAGATGAGGCTTTAAAGGGATACTTCAACAAAATAGGTGACTTGATTGTAGTAGGGCCTAGAACCCCAGAACCATTCAAATTGGATTTCTTTAATGGAAAATCCAGGAAAATGTACAATGCCCTATGCCATGTTTTGGGAGAAGATGAAGATGTAACAATGCCTGTCCACATAATGCTCATGGTGGTTTAGATTCTGCATCCCCACCTATCAGTAGTCTTCAACTTTGCATCTTACATTGCACAACAAATGCATGAAGGTTTGGCAGGAATCCAGGACAACAACATACTGAAACCAATGGGATGGTATTCCCTCATGATGCACATTTTCTTGTCCAATAATGCAAACTTATTTGAGGAAGAAATGGAATTGACTAAATTCTAGGGTAGTGAAGAGTTGCATGTTCAGATGTGGAGTGCTGATCTTTCATGGGACAGGAAAGAAGCTAGCTATGTTTACTTTGATAGGGTTTTTGCAACAAGTCTCAGGTCACTGTTATGAAATCAAAATGCCAGGGTTCAAAATGAAATGATGAGGCTTTTGAGACCTATGGATTTTTCTCCAGAACTAAATATTGCCCATAATTGGGGAGATCTAATTTTGTACCCTGTTTCTACAATAATTAGAGTTTATAGATTTAGGGGAACCCCTAATGTGATGTCCTACAGAGTCCCTCTCAAGATTGGAATTGCAAAGATCATAAGGAAATTGGGTGGATTACATGAGGAGGCCCTAGCAGGAAAGATGAAGGGAAGTATTTTCCCTACCCTCACCAGAGCCCATCATTTCATCATAACTAAAAATGGGTGGATCCAATTTGACAAGTATTTTGAGCCTTGTCACTTAGCAACATCTCTATCCAGGTGTGCAGATAATGAGGACTTTATAATGGGTATGTTCAGAAAAAGAACCAAATGTTTGACATTAGAGCATCATTTCAATTACCCAGAGGATATCATCAAAAAAATTTTTGACCTAGGTGACCAAGAGATCAGAAAGGAGAAGTGGATGGTGTACAAGAATTCTTTGGACTTTGTGCAAAATTTTGACAAGTCCTATGATCCTCTCAATGTATTCTCCCCGTGGTCAAATAAAATTGAGTCTTTAATGACTTTATTTGAGGGAATAATGCAAACCTTAAATGAGAAAAAGAAGACAATAATGGAAGCTAAGCCAAAAAATGCTCGTGTTATTTTAAGCAAACTTTAATAAGGAAGAATTGTCCCACCTGGGGATTATGTAGTGTACAAAAGAAGAGGGTACACAACCATCATGCCCAAAGCTGATAAACCTCCTCAGCATAAAGGGAAAAGGCTAGCAAGTGCTAGTACTCAAGAAGTACCCTCCCCCAAGAGAAAAAAGGTGGAAGCAAAAGAGCAAGAGAGTGAATTTTACTCTCCTACCCAGAGCCCCATGCATTTTGATGACCAAGCCATTGCTGAGCAATTGGTTCAATTGAGGAATGCTGGAGAAATCATTGTTACTACCTAGGAGTTACAAGAAGGGATGTCGGAGGCACGTAAGCATACATTAGCTGACCTCATAGTGGCACAATTCACTGGTAAAGAATTAGACCCTATTACCAAGCAAGCAAGTGATGAATTCTTGTCAGATGACAATTTTGTCAAAACTAGGGCATTTATTCAATTTTTGTGGAGAAGCCATATAGATGAACTCAAGCATAAATGTTAGAAGCTATAGGAAGCTCAACCTCATTGTGCTAAGGATGATATAGAGAAAAAGGTCAAGCAGGAGATGGTCTCCAAATTTGATAAGATCACCTTGGAAGAAGGTAGGGAATTGGTTAAGAAGCAAGGGGTCCTTATATTGCCTCAATGGGACTTAGCAGATGCAATAGTTTTTTATGCTATTAGGAAATAGGAAAAACCAATGAGCACTATTGGGACATCAATTGGTGCCCAGTTTAGTGAAGACCATGCAGCCTTGGCCATCTGGTCATTAAAAAAGAAAGACATAAGAAGAGTGAAGGAAGATGGTGGGATTGAGGATACCGAAAACCTCATTGTCAAGAGAGTTTCTGACACCTCGGGTACAGAGGAAGAAAACTTAGCCTTTCAAATATATCGTTTAAGCCTGAGAGTGGTTGAGAATGAGAAAGAGGCATATGATAGCCTGAACACAAAATATGAGTTTGTACTGAAAGCCTACAATGATGAAAGGGTCAAGTCCCTATTAAAAGATAATAGAATAGCAGCTTTGGAAGGAAAGAAAAAGGTACAATTAATGCCCCAAGGGTTAATTTCTCAGGAGCCTCACCAACCCTCCTCATCTAGTCCATTTGTGACTTATACCCCATCCCCTGTACCTTTGAGTCCAACTACCCAGGAGGCCATTGATGCTAAGAGAGCAGAGTTGGAAGCTGAAAAGAATAGGCTTATCAATGAAAGATCAAGGTTAGAAGGAGAGGGAAAGAAGGATCTTGAAGACTCCCTTGCATATAAAGAGGCTAGGGAATTGGTGAAGCAAAGGCATTCTAACCAAATATATTCCAACCTCAAGAGATGTGCTAGTGAGGTTAACCTTGCCAACCTCTATTTATTAGGAAAGAAGATTGCTAGCATATTGGATAGTCATGATGAGGGAAAGGAGCAGTGGGATCTAATAGTTGATAACTAGAGGGGAAGGAAGCCCATGTCAAATCCTTTTACTCTCTCTCAAAGGAACAAAACAATATTGACATTATTCTGACAAGAACCCACAAATGTCTCAAATCAATGGTCAACTTGGACACCAAGAAGAGCATGATCATCAAAAGAGTAGAAAATTTGAGATAGTTCTCTAGGGATAGATATGACATGTTTCCCAATATGTTTAAAATGGATGGGAACATAAATAATGAAGCCCTATGGCTAAGGCAACTGAATGAAGCACTAACCAACAGAACAAAAAGTATTATTACATTGGGAAATACCGGTTGGTTTGTGCTAACTATTGATATTCTAAATAAAGCCAAGGAATTTTTTGAGTCCTGGGAAGTAGAAATTGAGAAGGCCAATGTTGATTGGGAGGAGTTCAATAGCCAGAAGGATGAGGTGCTCAATTTCAGTTGGCCAGATGATGAGGTGTTTACCACTTGGGTGAGCACATATGGTGTGGTCACTCAGGTAGCATAAGGCAATAAATATGAGAGTGACAATGAGCACCAAAGATGCTGAGCTGTGTGAACAAATCAAGATCAAGGATTTTGCATCACTAAGAGGACATATTCTAGATGATAAGGACCCAAAAACTTGAGAGAAGCATCATGCATCCAGGCGGTCACAGGACAAAAGATTATATGGCTTGTAACAAAGATTTGTTATTCCCTCCGCCTGATTTTTGTCTCATCTATAAAATGTATTTTGTCCTCTAGCCTAGTCATCTGAAGATTTTTGCATCCTTATTTTCCAAAAGGATTCCAAGATGACTAGGGATATCTATAAGTACCAAGTTGTAGTATTCTAAAAGGGGTGGTAAAATAAAAACTGCAAAGCAGACTTCTAAATTGTGTCTAAGCTTTGGTTTTGAGTCTTTGAATGTATTGATGTCAAGTTTATATTAATGAAATACAATGGAATCTCCATTTTTACACCATTGATGTCTTCTTTTATTAGCTCTTAGTTCTTGTATGTTCAATTTGTAAGGCAATCTGAGTATACTAGTTATAAGGTAGCCATGTCATTGTTTGTGAGTTGCTTTCAAGGAAAGTTTAAATCTTGCAGGTAATTGCAGAGGGTGTTAGGGTTTATGCATGAATTTGATACATGGGTGTGAGGATGAAAGGATAGTATGTAAGGCATTCCATCTAAGATTTTTTAATATTTCAATTAATTATCCCTAATATATGCGTGTTTATTTTGACTCTATGACCCATGATTAGGCACGGGTCAAAATGCTGACAAGTGGTTGTTATCATCAATCCAATATTAATCAATCTGTATGTTTCTGTAATCTCAAATACATGTCTAGTTAATGGTATTGAATACAATTCACTTTAGTGATTCCTTGAAGAGAGAATCAATAGGTTATCCTTCCTAGTTCTAAGAACTTAAAAAGAAGAACGATTTTAAATCCTTGATCCACTGTGAGATTCTTTATGAATCAGAGAATCTGAAGATAGGTGCACCCACCTGAGTTTGTGGAGCTCAAAGTGAAGAAGGATAACATCCTTTTTAATTAGCATTTTTCATGTATGAATCTAAGTTGGGAATAGAGGGTCAGGAATTTATTGTTGTTTGAATTGATTCCTACAAGAAAAAGAGCTAACAACCCCTTCACACTCGAATTGGTTCTCCATTCCTTCTATCCAATCCATCACGGCCTCAATGTTCATCTTTCCACTAAATAGTGGTATGCCTTCCAATTCCTTTCCTCGTAGGGCTTTTATGGCTTTCAAAAAGGGCTCTTCATTCAAGACAGGGTCTAGTTCAGGGATAAGGTCTTCTTTAGCAATCTTTTTACCCATATCACTGCTTTCAACTTCCTTATTTCTAGCTACTACATTGGCAACTTCTTCTAGCCTTATCTTCATTCCTTCTAAGGACTCTTCAAGGAGTCTGTTCTTCTCCTTTTTCTCATCCACCTCTTTAGATAGCTCTACATTAGTCACCATCCTTGAATCTCCTACTGATTCACCAGTAGCTACAGACATACACTAACTTCCCAAGTCTTTAACTTCCTTTGATACCACTCTAATGTAACACAAGTCTTTCTCTACCCTATCTTCTTCTAGGGTATCCTTAGGCCACTCTTCTGACCTATTAGGGTTCTAGACTGACCCTACTCTCCTTAGGATTCTATGATCAAGATCCTACTCCTTTCAACTTGTGAACACCAATCAAGTAGAACCACAACTCTTTACCACTCCTCCTAGGCTCTCAATAGCCCTTCTTTCTCCATCTTCACAAACTTCACAAACTGACCCAACATGATCAAAAATCACTCCACAGAGAGAAGTAGACTTTTAGGATGTCACTAAGATCCTTTTCAATGTCTGCAAACACAATTTGCATTGGAACCCTAATTGAGTTCCAAGAAACACAACAATTGCTTCCCAAAAACTCAAATAACTTGAAAAATTCCTTAACAAGGTGGAAAAAAAACTTTGATCCTGACACCCTTTATAGAGACCTAAAGGATTTTCAAGGTCTTTGGCTCCCAAAATGTTTGTACAGTACCACCTACAATCATGCCTAAAATTCAGGGTTTCAAGGCATTCCAAGCCTTTCTAACAGAATCCTTATTTCTACCACCAAGAATCATTCACCAGTACTCCCCATTGAATTTGGGACTTCAAGACTCATGTGTCTACTTCCCTCCATGCTTTTATTGAAGCTATCAATCCTTATCACCTCTGTAACTCACTGTGATCCCTAGCCATGCAACTCTGGCTCACCTAGGGAATCACCTTAAAAATTGCTTTCTTGCTTTCCAGGTCCCCTCCTTCATTGTACAATATGTACAAGGATTCATCTCCCTAATCTCAAAGTCCCATGCAGATTCCACGGTGGGAAGAGGATCTATGACCCCATCTTCACTAGTTGCCTGGTTTAGACCAGCGACTGGACATAAAATAAAATAATTTACAAGACTAAATAAAAGCTTACAAAATGGAAATCCAACACAACAAAAAAACTTAAAAACACCTACTCCAACACTTCCATGGATTATAGTACTTAATTCAATCCATTAAAACACCAATTGTTCAGAAAAACAAGAACTATGACCATTCTTTCTATTACCCAGTACGTACACACACTTACAAAAACAAGCCAACCCTTTGAAAAGGTCAAGGATAGCCTTAAGTAGTTAACCAAGACTCAAAATCAATGGTTTCAGACAGTTATGAAACCAATTTCTCGAAGTTGCAATCATGCAACAAATGTTGTCAATGTTGTGAGTGACAACATTGACAACTTTTACATCTTTTTGGAATTTCTATCCAAACTTGGTCATAAGTCCACCAAACTTAACCAAATGCCTATCTAAGGTGTTAGAAAATTGAAATAGGACCTCAAGTCCCTTACTTGTCCAATTTTACATCATAATGCAT
>MU225518.1:309127-330308 GCA_018584345.1 Thuja plicata | reverse complement strand
CAATAATAAGTTAATCTACCGAGTAACAGCAGTATATATTTAAGACATCTAAGGGACTTGTGGATTTATTTTTGTGGTAACTGATTCACCCCTCCCCTCTCAGTTACTCCATCTATATTTCCAACACCTTTTTCCTTATTTCTTTGGCGAGTTTGAACTAGGGGTAATTGGTTAAAAACCACTTGAGGTCATTTTCCTTGATTTACCTGATATCTTGTTGTAATTGGCATGAAAGAAAAGGTACTAGCTGATAGGATTACCCTAATAAACATTGGTACCAAACTAGGATAGAAAAGGCATTAACTTGTCCAAAAAGAGGTGATAAGATAGAAAATTGCAAATAGGGATAAGCCAACACTGCCACAGAGGTGCCCAATAAATTTGGGCGAATACCCTAGCACGTATGGATCAGGAGGATTGTCTTACCCAAATTATATAATTTGAGATTGAAATTGTATGAATGTGGATGGACAAGAGACTACCAAAACTCTCCAGGTGTGTTATCAAAGAATCTAAAGGTTTATCTTTTCAATAAAGATGGTTTCTAGCTCACCAAGCGCCAAGCAAGGTCACTTGTGAAATCAAAGATTGCTAATTCAAGAGGTCAAACGCAAGAATCCTAAGAAAAACAAGCTTCTAACAACAGGGTAAGTAATCCAATCAGATCCGGATCAACCTAGAAAATTGAAAATGATAGGACAACAAGCTAAAATAGGCTCAAAATGACAGCAATGGTTGACTAACGGGAAGCTTCACGCAAGGAAGTGTTGTATCATGCGAGGAAATGGTGTTTCACGCTAGGAAATGCTGCGCCGCATGAAAGAATGCATAGAATGGCATGAGGAAATAGTTTTCTCACGCGAGGAAAGGACATAGAACTTCAGTTTTTTCTTGTTTTAAATAACCAAAGAGGTGCATTAACAGATTTTATCATGAATCAAGCATGTAAGACAGCAATTAGGGAGTTCAAGCAGTCAATGTCTTCAAACAATGAGCAAGGGACAAAGCAACCTTGCACATGAACATAGATAGTGTCATAGTAATTCTACTCCATAAGAATGCTACTTGTGTATGCTCTCAAATGTTTTCCAATTACGCACATAGTCCTATGAAAGAAAAATTTGGTTGCACTATGGTTCTTAGTAATGGCTTGACTCTGTAACTTTTGCAATTTCAAGTGGGTGAAATCCAATCTCGACGCACCGAGGTTTTGACACAGTCTGAGAATTTAATCAATTAGGAGCTACTGAGGAGATCTGACAACCCACAAGAAACTACACCCATGGAGATTTCTTCCACAAGGACATTTATATAGAGGTTTTTACTACCATGGTGAAAATGGCTATTACCGCTTGAGGTTGCATCCATGTGGTTGACCTAATAAAGGGAATGTTCACTATGGTTAACCCTCTCTAACAAGGAAAACTCACAAAATGGATCACATGGGGACTTAGTTTGGATTCAAGGGTTCCAAGTTTTTGATTCTCCCAAAAGGGAAAAGAGCATAATCATCTAGCCTCTTCACCTCACCAAAACATAGCAAACATGATTCATTGACCCTCTAATTTGAAATCACCTCATTCAAGGCTCACACAACCACAAATGGCACCAATCTCCCAAAGAGAAAAAGTATTGCCAAAAGTTGAAGTCCAAACCAAGTTGACCAATGAGATGAAAACAAAATCCTTCCCTACCTGCAAGGGGATCTATCATCAAGAAGAGCTTCACATGTAAAACAAGTGAATGAAGCCCACTCTCTCAAGATCACCATAAATAGTGTTCATAGGGCCTAATTACTATGTGAAACATATATGCAAGAAAGCAAATCTAGGTCCATTTTAGAGCACCAATTCGAAATGTGATTTATGAAAGCAAGAAACACTCAAGATAGACACATGAGATGTTCATTTTATTTCCAAAATCCAAATGTTATAGAGAGCAACAAAATACCTCAAATCCAAAGCAATGCAAATCATTTTTTTGTTTATCCAAGCAAGTCCAAATCAGCAACATCAACAACAACAACAAATCACAAACCACTAGAAATAGTAAACATTAGTGGTTAGCATGAAAAATCAGAGATATATCAATATAGAAATGAAAAATGGATCTCTGGTATGGAATATCATGCAAGGAAATGACAGAGCCATGCAAGAAAATGACAGTGTCACACGAGGAAATAGAAAGCTCATGTGAGAAAATGTACAGCCATGCGACAGAATGCATAGGCAGTTAAAAAAAGTACAGAAAATAGAAAACCAATCAAATCAGAGCACTGATGCCAAATCTCGTGTGAGGAAATGTCGCACCACATGAAGAAGTACATAGAGGTGTGCAATAAAACACTAGATCCAACACAATCTCGCACGAAGACCCGCAAAAGCTCGTGCAAACTTTCTCTGCAAACAAAAACAACAAGTACGAAAAAGATAGAAATTTTGGATCCGAAGATAATTTGACGAAAAATAGATAAAAAGATAGAAAATGAATCTTTTGCCCCACGGTGGGCGCCAAAAATGTGTGCTAAAATGTTGACACACTTCTATGAATCATTCCATCCAAGGTTGCTCAAGAATGACGCCTCAGATATCAATCCATAGCTCTCTAGTCATGGAGTGCAAAGGTGTGAAATGGAGGCCCTCAGATTGACCTAGTTAGTGCCCATGCAAGTACACCATGAAACGAGAGATTCAAATCCATGAAAGTGAGATCTACTCTATATGATTGCAATGCATGAAAGGAAATTAATCTAAATGATAACAATGCATGACTATTCTATGAAAGGAAATACAAATGCAAGTTTAATCTATGGAAATAAACATGAATCTAATCTACATGAGTAGCCATGAATGCAAGAAGAAGAAGACAAGAAGAGAGAAGTTGAAATATCCAAGCTTGAGTGCTCAAATCCTCCTCCAAAATTGCTCTCCAAACCTGCAGCATAACAATACTATGAAAACCTAATATATGAAAATGAGAAGAAGAGGCTTCCTTATAAAGAAAAGTGAACGATTGAGATTAAGAGGCAAAAATCAAAGGCTATGATTAAGAGGCAAAAAGTCCACCACTTAGGAGGATGTGAAGAAAAAGGGATTTTTATTTAATTTATTTCCTTTTTCAACAAATAAAGTGCTTTAAGTGGGGATTTTTATTTATTTAATTAAAAGAGAGGTTTTCTTTCAATTAAATAAATTAGAAGAATTTTATTTTATTAAATGGGAGGAATTGAATTTAATTAAATAAGATGAATTTAATTAAAAGGGAGATTAAATCTTTTAATTAAATAAGAGGAATTCTTATTTAATTAAAAGGGAGATTAAACCTTTTAATTAAATAAAAAAGATCAAACCTTAGGAAATATTGAAATAATTGAATAAATTGAATTAATTAGAATTTGATCAAGGAAATTGATTTGAATTGAAAATATTGCAAAGCATTGATTCAGGAAATCGATAAAATGATAAATGGTGCCCAAAGTCTAGGCGACCATTTTAGGGTTCATACAGTAAGCTCGTTGAATATGCAAAGTGATGAAATGTATCAGACCAATGTGAAGTTGGCATATAATCTAAAATTTAGCAAAGTTTGAATCAAAATGAGGAGACAATGCATACAGGGAAAGGTCATTTTAAGACATTCATGGGAATAAAATCATGTTTTTTTATTTTAAATTTTATATAACAAGAGTCCCAATGTATGTCTATTACAACTAGCGATTGTCGTTGCACCAAAAGATTGACCTGTTAATGCTTGATACAACCACTATACATATAGAAGACACAGGAGGTGGTTAAGCCATGTCATGAACCACTGTTGTACTGAACAACCAAGGAGACCAAGGTCGCACTCAGTCTTTCTCACCATTCTAATAACCCCCCCTAACGCAAGCATAGGGTTTGAACCTATGACCAAGCTTTGATACTATGAGTTACAACTAGCAGTTGCCATTGCACCAAAAGATCAACATGTTAATGTTTGATACAACCACTAGACATATACAAGACACATGAGGCAGTTAAGTCATGTCATGAACAACCATTGCACTGAACAACCAAGGAGACCAAGGGTGCAATCAGTCTTTCTCACCATTCTAAAAGTGTCTTGTTTGTATTTTGAATTTGGAGTGAGTTTCAATTTTGGGGAGGATATTCTTTGCTTAAAATGGTATCATAGCCAGAGGTTCTTAGTGTATAGGTATAACACTGAAAATAAGGTTGTCTATGCCAAGAGTTGGGGGTGGTGAAAGAGAGATAAGTGGTGAGAGTCTGAGAGGATCTCAAGAGCTTGGTGTGGGTATAGAAGAATCATTCAATGGTGAGAGCTAGGAATGGAGAAAAGAAAGAGGAAGAAAGGGTTTGTAATCAGATGGGTGTTGATTATCTCCGAGTTGGAAAAGGGGAGAAAGAAGAGATGGATAGTTGCGTTTGAGAGAGAAGCACAAAAGATAAGGAAAGAATTCTTAAAGGAGATAAGGAAAGAGATGAGAAAAGGGAAAGAGAAAATAGTAGCACACACAAACAAAGAGGATAAAAGAGAAGAGGAAATGGTCATGAAAGACCATCTATTGGTGAATTTATGTTCTTTGGAGGATTTGGATGTAGTCAGTGAGCATGATATTAATGTAATGGAAGAAGAATTTCATAGCATAGAGGTTGTTTCCAAGATAGATAAAGAGCCTAATGAGGATGGTGCATTTTTTTACGAGTGAAAATGTAGTAGCAACACTGACCAAAGAGGGTGATGTTTCACTTGAAGAGGAGATCAGAAAGATTGAAGCATTGAGCAATAAAGAAGATTTGTTATCTAAAGAGGTTGCATTTGCAATAAATGATGATGAAAGAGTCATTAGAGTAGTAAAGGTACAAGTTGAGATAGTGGACACATGGAGTTGTCCAACTACATATTGGTGTTTAAAGGTTGCATGTGTGCATTTAGACATAGTAGAGGATGCTTTTGGTGAGATTTGGTGAAGGTGGTCGATTTGTGGTGGGTTGAAACCCATGAAAGCAGATGAGATTGCGGATGGTATTTGGAAAAGGAGAATGACACATGATGGATGTAATTCCACTAGAGGGAAGAGGCAGAGAAGACACACTTGGTGGAGGAGTTTGACAAATATCCTAGCTAAGTGCTAGAAGAGGAAAAGGAAGAAATTATTTTTTGTCTAGATAGAAATGGAGTTTGTTGCAAGTTGCCAGCAACCTAAAATAGTATCTCAACTACTCCACTCCACTTTGTGAGTTCTTCTCAAAATAATTCTCAGCCAGTGTGTCTAATGCAAGAGCACTCTAGGTGAATAGGTGATCAACATCAACCAAAAAAAAATTGTTGTCTTTGATTTTGTTTTTTCTTTCTCTCATTCGACTTGCAAAAGCTAGACTATGACCATTCAAGGTGAAAGGGAAATTTTAAAATATGGATAATATATACCTTTGATTTTTGTCATCTTATTGAGAAATTGTAAAGGGCTGGTGTAAAGCCAAATTCTGTAACAAAGATTGACCCATGTATGCAAATAAAGAAGCATAGACTAGTCAATAATCTATGGTTTCACGACAACCTATATGAATTTGTTCAAAGCATTTAGAAACTCAAGCAAATACATTTGGAGTCGTAAAGCCAAATTTCTCGACCATCGGAACCGTTCACTTTTCCTATGCTAAAATAGGTGCTTTGAAGTAGAGAACAACCTCCATCATATTAGAATATTGTCATATAAACTGCAAATGCTTGAGTATGCATGTAGAATGTGGGGGCATAAACCAAACACATAAATTGTTTGACAGAAAGTCTTATCCATTGAAATTATTGGAGGATGTAAAAAAAGTGAGTTTTGAAGAAAATAAATTTTAGAAGCTACTATTAATAGGTGGAGGGAACCATTTGTTTCCAGTCCAAGCTTGAAATAGTGGTGAAGATGTAAAGAAAAAAATGTCATAGGAGAATGAAAATAAAATGCATTGTAGATCAAGGAATTGAATTGGTTGTGTGTGTGTATATTTGTGCACCTGTTATCTGCAACACAACACTTCAATAAATCATTCTATTAGTAAGAAACAAGGGTTAATGAACATATAAACCATAACATCAACTTATTGCTTTCTAACTAGGATGAGTGTAGAAAATAACATAAAATCCCTCAGATTATGCTAAATACCAGTGACATAAACTACCTAGCATGAAAGATTTAGTTTTAAAACAACTATTCAACTATTTAGCATGCCTATTACTCTAAAATGGACATTATAAACATATGAGAAAGTGACTAATGGAGTGTGTATAAAGCTAGGAAGGAATGGGTAGCATAACAATGCTTTGAGATTCCTTCAAAATCTTGGCATAACAACACTACAATTTGAAATTTTGGGCATTATTATGAGTTCTAAATCCCTTCAATTTATAGAGGAATGGGAGAGAGAGGGGGGGACAAGGTTCATTAATGGAGCCCCTAGGGTCATTAATGAGATGTAAGAGCCATTAATGCCTTGAGCATTAATGAGGGATGGGCAAGAGGGAATATTCATTAAGGGTTATTAATAGTATTCATTTAAGAGGCATGGGGGAGTGTAAGACTCAACTTGGCAAGTTGGTTCTTTAGGAAAGTCATGCTTGAAAAAGTTGACTTTCTCAAGTGGGTTTAGTTATTAATCATTCCTTAATGGAATGTGACAACATTAGGAGGTGGGTTAGGGTAGAATTTAGAATTAGGATTAGATTAGCAAGGGTGTAATAGGTTGAGATGGGTTAGAACCCATGGTAGAAATGGTTGAGATTGGTTAGGTTGGGGTTTAAGGGAATATAAATGAAATGAATTAAATTTATTTAATTCATTTAAAATATTAAAATTAATTATTTAAGTATTTTATTTTTTTTAATAATTGAGAGGACTATAGCCATTTTAATTAAATTAAATAGGCTAGGGGAATAGGTTATTTGCAAGTGGTCAATTAATTTAGGGATTTATTTAATTCCTTTATAATTAAATACTATAGTCATTTTTTAATTTGATTTGATTTAAATGGTTTGAATTGATTTAAATTGTATGACTATAATAGTTAATATAATTCAGTGATAAAAATCACCTAGGACATTAAATTGATTTTAAAAGAATTATGCCAAGCAGTAACAGGGTCGTTTGGACATAATTGTGGGTATGATCACACTTAGGGAAAATAGGGTCTATAGTCAGAACAGACCAAATTTAGGTGGTTACATTTGCCCCTCTTTGAATTGATGTTCAAGCAACGCATTGATTCAAAGAAAGTTTTTTGATTTTGACTTCAGAAAGAATGAGAATTTCGTTCTTGGTTGTCAAACAAAATGTAGATGAGATCAGTCTCACACTTGATCGAACTAAACTGATAGTATTGATTTTGAACTTGGTTGTCATCCAAAGATCAATAAAAGATCTTAAAGATACCAATTCTGAACTTGGTTTTCATCCAAAGATTGATAATACTGATTCTGATCTTTTAAAATGAGGGGGCACAAGATATCCAACTCATGAGAACCAAATTTTTCTATCCAACAATTCTGACTTAGTCAAGGAAACTGGCATGCCCCTAGTTTGTTTGATAAAGAAGTCATTTTAATCCTATTTTGAGCAAAAATTTAATTGATGATAGTGTGATCATGCCCCCTCGGGAATGAAATCGAAGGAAAAAGAATGAAATCCCTCTGTTGAAAGAATGTGCCACTTGCATGGAACAGGTTAGGGAAAGAAAGAATGGAGTAGAAGAAGTGGAAAAAGATGGTGCGTTTAAAAATAAACACACTAGTACCAAGTTTAATTATGTTTTGAAAAGGTGAGTTTGATTTTGTTCCTGATAGATCAAAGATGTTGGGAAGCATGGGTATTAGTAATAAACTTGGATTTCAGATAAATTAAAAATAGAAAGGAGTTTAAGCTCAAATCCTTATGTTGTGCTTTCAAAATGCATCATGCAATTTCTAAATGTAGCTACATGCAGACTCTTAGGACTTTGTCACTAATTTGCAGATATTGTAGCATTTTATCATCATTGGGAATTTTTTGGAATGGATACCACCTGATAGTACAACCATCACTAATACCCACTGATATTATGAAAGTATGAATACTATGTTTTATTTAAATGTCAAAAATAGACTTAGGCATCAAGGCATAGAAGCCAGGATAACAAAATAGTCACCTTCCTTTTAATATACCAAATTCTATGTAAGGCAAGATATTGGACCCGCAATGACCTTGAAAATTCATATCCTTGTGTATATTATAATTCATATACCTTAGTGAGAATCTGGACCAGAAAATAGACAAGGAAATTGTTTCAACCTCACCGTAGTTTACACATAACGAAGATTGAGATATATGAGACTATCCACCCATAGTGGCAGCTCTTCTCATAAACATCTAAGTTAGGTGAAATTTATAGGATCATTTGAAATAATCACCATACACAGAAAATCAAGAAAACATTATACCCCCTATCCTTGTGACTCTTTGTCTTTGCCAAGACATCATTGAGTAACTAAGAAGACATAATAATTTATCAATTGTGAATCAATCAAATAAAATTTATAATTACTTAGATGCCCCTAGTTAAAAACATCATCGGGACATTCAAAGAATCATAATCAAACAAATATCAAACTGTGTGGTTTAGTACTTTTTCATTCATTTTCCAAACACAGTAGAGATTCATCAATCAGAAAATCAGAATATAAGCAATATGATGTTCCATGTCTATACATTGATAGGATAATCTGTTCATGTTTGTGATCCAATATAGCCTTGTAGGAACTCCATTAATGTAAATGTCATGTCTGGATATGTGATGTTTGAAAAGACACCCTTGTTTTTGAAAAGTGACATTGTTTTTCTTGTATCAAGAAACATTGTGTTTGTGAGGCAAACCATACTAGAGAAACCTAGCAACCGCAACTTACCATGCCAGCAAAGATGCCCCCAGTGCAGAATGACTTATTCCTAAGACATAAATGCAGACAAATCCCAAGTGAGGATAAGATATCCATTTAGGAAATGAAGTCAGCGTTTGAGCACAAGTGCAATTTATGAAGGCTCAGTATCAGTAGTGCAATGATAGATGGAGTGTAGAACACAAGTGACGCCTAATTGCCAGGTTTTCACCACTTGGAAAGATCTTTTCTTTCTTTTTGCTACCAAGATGCCTGTTTTACCAGGTGTTCATCAAGGCACTTTTCTCTTTTTCAATTTATTTATTTTTCTATTTTTGCTTTTTTGAATGTTTTTGTAGTATCAAGGTGCCTATTTACTAGGTTTTCACCAAGGATGCCCTTTCTACAGGACCTTTTCCTTTGTTTTTGGATTTCTTCAGGATCAATTTTCTAAATGTTTTTGGTATTTTGTAAAAAAAAAATTGTTGTATAGGCTTTGCCAACCAAACATTAAGCATAGAACCGATTCAAATGTAGAGTGTTGATAGGATCTAGAAGAATGTCTCCCTCAGGTGTAGCCAGTTGATAAGCTCCAGTCGCAAAATTAGTAGTGATAACATAAGGTCCCAGCCAGTTAGGTTCAAATTTTCCTTTCTGCTCTCTGTTAGGCTGGTTCTTAGGATTCTCCTTGAGGACAAGATCTCCTACTTCAAATTTGTGTGGTTTGACCTTCTTATTGTAACCTTTGGACATACATGCTTGATACACTTTGAGGTGATCGAACGCTTATTATCTGTGCTCATCTAGTAAGTCTAGATAATTTACCCTATCTATGTGGTACTTCTCATCAGTAACCATACCTTGTAAAGATATCCACAAAGATGGGATTTCAACCTCAATAGGTAGTACTGCTTCAGTGCCATAGACTAGACCAAATGGTGTGGCTCCAGATGATATTCTTATGCTTGTTCTGTAGGCCCATAGTGCCAGATTTAGTTGTAGATGTAAGTCTCTGCCAGACTTGCTCACAGTTCTGTGTAGAATCTTGAGAATATTTTTGTTGGATGCCTCAGTCTGTCCATTACCTTGAGCATAATAGATTGAGGAGCAATGTTGAGTGATATGGAAATGTTCACAAAGGTCATTAATGTCTTGATTTTTAAATTGGCCCCCATTATCTGTTACAATTGAAGAGGGTATCCCATATCTACAAATAATGTAGTTCAGAATGAATATAGCCACCTATTTGCCAATGGCTTTGATTAGCGGCACGGCCTCGACCCACTTTGTGAAATACTCAGTGGCCGTAATGATGAACTTGTGTCCATGAGAAGAATTGGGATATATTTGTCCAACCAAGTCAAAGGCCCATTGCTGAAATGGCCAATGTGTTATGAAAGGTATAAGTTCTCTGGCAAGAGCATGGATAATATTTCCATGTGTCTGGCATTTAAGACATACTTTTGAAAACTGAATAGCATCTCTCTCCATGGTAGGCCAATAATAGCCTACTCTGAGCAGTTTCTTGGCTAATGAAAATTTGTTCGAGTGTGATCCATATACACCTTCGTGGACTTATTTTAATGCTAGATCAGACTCTTCAAGTTCTAAACACCTAAGCAGTGTATCATCAAGACCGCATTGATATAGGTTGTTAGTTATGAGGACGTAATGTGATGTTGTCCTTATCAGGGATCTTTTCTCATCAAATTTTCATCCTTTGTTTGATACTCACCATTGACCTGATTGATAATTAGTTGGGAGTCACCATATACGTGTAATTCTATGATCTTCCATTCCATAGCTAGCTTAAGACTGTTGACCAATGCTTCATATTCTGAAATATTATTGGTGCATGGAAACATCAATTTGTAAGATTTGGGAATCTTGTAACCTTGAGGAGTTAGGAATAGGACCCCTGCTCTAGAGCCTTGTTGATTCATGATTGTTTCATCAGGGAATTCAATCGTCAAAGGTTCATCGTCCTAGAGTGGTGAATCAGCCAATTGATCTGCAAGGACCTACCCTTTGATAGCTCATCGTTCTACATATTCAATGTCAAACTCACTTAGAATCAAAACCCATTTTTCCAAACATCCTGTTAATGTTGTTCTGCTCAAAAGGTACTTTAGAGGATCAATTTTAGCAATGAGCTTTACTATATGAGAGAGCATATAGTGCCTCAATTTTTGTGATGCAAAGACAACTGCTAAGCATGCTTTTTCAATAATGCTATAATTGAGCTCATAGGCGACCAGTGTTCTGCTAATGTAGTAGATAGCTCTTTCTTTCTTTGTGGCATCCTCTTGTGCTAGTAATACTCCTAGGGATGTAGTTGTAGCAGAAATGTATAGGAGTAGAGGCTTTCCATGAATAGGCACCATAAGAATAGGAGGAGTAGCTAAGTATCCCTTCAATTCTCTAAAGTTTGCTTCGTAGTGTTCATCCCATTTGAAGGTAACCCCTTTATGTAGTAACTTAGTAAAGGGTTGTGCCCTATCTGCAAGTTGGGACATGAATCTCCTGATTGACTGAAGTCTCCCTTGTAGCATCCTCATTTGACTGATGTTGCATGGAGGAGTCATCTCTAGTATAGCCTTAACTTTAGCGGGGTCTACCTCAATACCCTTAGCTGAAATAATGAATCCTAGGAGCTTTCCTGATTGGACCCCAAAGGCACATTTCTTTGGGTTGAGCCTGAGTTGAAACTGTTCCATTCGATCCAATATTTTTCTTAGGTCAGCAATGTGAGTACCTCTTTCTTTGGATTTAGCCAATGTGTCATCTACGTAGTCCTCCATGTTCTTGTGCATCATGTCATGGAATATAGTTGTCATGGCTCTTTGATATGTTGCACCAGTATTCTTTAACCCAAATGGCATGACGTTCCAACAAAAGGTCCCCCATGCGCATGTAAATGCATTTTTCTCTTGATCTTCAGGAGCAATTTTGATTTGATTATAGCCCGAGAATCCATCCATTAATGAATACATCTAGAAGCCTGTTGTAAGGTCCATGATCATTTCAATGTTAGGTAGAGGGAATTCATCCTTCAGACATGTTTTGTTTAAGTCTCTAAAGTCAGTACAGATCCTGATAGATTTATTAGTTTTAGATACGAGGACCACATTCGAGATCCACCCTACATAGGTAATGACTCGGATAAATCCAGATTTTAACAAATTCTCCAGCTCTCATTTTACCAATAATGCAACATGAGGATGCATCTTTCTAAGTTTTTGTTTCATGGGCTTGATCCCGGGAGCTATAGATAAGTGGTGCATGATTAGATTAGGATCTAGCCCTAGCATATCCATATAGGACCAAGCAAAGTTGATCTTCTTCTCTTTCAGGAACTCTATGAACTATGCCTTCTCCTCTTCTGACAAGGATTGTGCAAGATGTACTATTTGAGGATTTTCAACAGTGCCCAAATTTACTGATTGTGTTGGTTCAATCAGTACTGAAGATCTTTCCTGAAAGTGTTCAAGGAGGATATCAAGAGTCTCATCCTTTGGCACCTCTGAGAGGTTTTCACCATTGGATACATCTTCTTTCTTAACTATATTGGGATCTGATACTGCCACAAAGTTGTTTTCACCATCAGTCCTCTTTTTCTTTTTAATTTTTAGTTTTTGACTAAGAAACCTGATATCCTCCCATGACATGTTCTCGCTCCTTTCTTTGGTGGAAGAAGGGTAAGGTTCACAAGCATTGAGATAACAAGCTAGGGTATAGTCATTGGGAAAGTAAAGGATAGGAGTAGGATCTATTTTAGTCCAATCAATTAAGTCTGGAAGTACCAATGATAGGGAGTCATTCTCTGGGAAGGACAGCATTGCGTTAGCATCAAGACCATTAACCAACATGACACGGTCTGTGAAGTTAATTTATTCAACATTTAGATCAATAAGAGTGAGATCATCATTAAAAGGGTCATTTTTAGTTATATGCGGACCAAACTCTAGTGACTCGTTAGTAGAAATTTCATCATCATCTCTCCGTAAAAGGAGGCTTCTTGCTTGAAGCCTATGAAATTCTTCTAGACTTATGTATTCACCAGTTTCTCCATCAATGATTGGGGGAAGGAAATCTTCTTCTACTTTAGGATTATCAGTGTCACTGGGAGGAGAGAGAATGAGTGGAGGGGGGATAAGCTAATTAGGGTTAATTAGCTAATTAAGAAGAATTAGCATGTGAGAAGGGGTTGGGATGAGTTTGAACTCGTGGTTGGGTAGTGGTTGAGATAGGTTAGGTTGGGGTTTAAGGGAATATAAATGAAATGAATTAAACTTATTTAATTCATTTAAAATATAGAAATTAATTATTTAAGCATTTTATTTCATTTTTAATAATTAAGAGGACTATAGCCATTTTAATTAAATTAAATAGGCTAGGGGAATGGGTTATTTGCAAGTGGTCAATTGATTTAGGGATTTATTTAATTCCTTTATAATTAAATACTATAGCCATTTTTTAATTTGATTTGATTTAAATAGTTTGAATTGATTTAAATTGTATGGCTATAATAGTTAATATAATTCAGTGATAAAAATCACCTAGGACATTAAATTGATTTTAAAAGAATTATGGCAAGCAGTAACAGGGTCGTTTGGACATAATTGGGGGTATGATCACACTTAGGGAAAATAGGGTCTATAGTCGGAATAGACCAAATTCAGGTGGTTACAGGTTGTAATACTGATTATAAAGTGAGGAATTCTCCAAATAGTGGGCGTCATCTCAAAATAGTGGACAAGCCTGTGTAGTGAGGGGGCGGCCCAATTGACTAAGATTCATCTTACAAAGGAAGAGAGGGCATGGTGGGTTTTAAGAGAGAGTCGATGTAATGAAAGATTAGTAAGGTTATTGAATATTTAGAGAAATGAAATGTCTCAGACCAATGTGAGGTTGATACATAGTCTAAAAGTTAGTAGAGTTTGAATCATAAAGAGGAGACAATGCAGATAGGGAAAGGTCATTGAAAGGTCAAAAGTTGTAAATCATATAATAACAAGTTTGATGGGAATAAAATAATGTTTTTTTTTTTTAAACTCTGTATGCAGAGAGAGAGAGAGAGAGAGAGAGAGAGAGAGAGTCTTGTTTTTGTTTTGAGTTTGGAGTGAATATCAAGGTTTGAGAGGATTTTTTTGCATCAAATGACATCAAAGATAGAGGTTCTGAGTGTATATGTAGAGCACTGAACATGAGGTAGTTTATGCCAAGACCTATCGATGGTGAAAGAGAGATTAGTCATGAGATTTTGACAGGAGCTTGAGAGCTTGGTGTAGGTGTGAAGGTATTGTTGTCACAAAATTTTGTACCCTTTCATAGATGGTGGTTAGCGACCTAGGCAACCTTGTAAAACATGGAAATAATCTCTCATTGTGGGACTTGATCAATGAGATTGAATCTCTGGAGAAGGTTGGCTTCCTTTACAATCGGCATGCACCTAAAATCTAACAAATTGAAGGGAAAAGGGAAGAAGGATATGCTAAAGGGAAATGTGGTGATGGACCAAATTGATTGTTTGATCTACTAATTCCAACATGATTGCACTTAACTTCAATAGAATTCACAAAATAACACTACTCTATGTATTTATCAACCTTAGAACAATATGAAAGTTAAGAATCAATACAACCAAGCAAGGAATACAAGTATTCAATGAACAAGATTGGTTAACCTAGATTAACACACTCGTATAATACTACATATGATGAAATAAATCCAAAAAATAAGGCAGAAAGACTATACAAGCTTATTTGGGTCAAGAATAGGTAAATAATAGTAACTTATATTTAATAATGCAAAAAAATTTATAGAAGGGAACTCTATAAAAACCAAGAAAAGAGATCCTTGGGAAAAATGTAAAAACTTGCCTTTATAGGGTTCAAGCATAACCCCGACTGCACATGAACTTTGAACCCATACTTGGTTCGAGTTAAAAAAGAATATATCAGGAGAAATTTGATCTTAGAAGTGATAGGAAGAGGCCACTATGAATTCCCTACAACAAAATAATGTTCACTGCAATAACTATAGCATCAAAAGTCTTCATGCCTTAACTCTGTTGGTTTGAAAATATGATCTCAAGCCACTTGCAACTAAATATCTACATTTAATGAGCATAGAGGGATGGCCATGGATCAGATCAAATCAACATTGATGGTGTCTCTTATCCTCTAGAAGTAGCTGGGGCAGCTTGAAGTTCAATGCTTTGTGCCCTCCATTAGTACCAGAAAAGGTGTTCATAGAAGTGATCGCTGCTTTTTAAATATTTTACTTCCATGGGACTACAAGTCTAAGGTGTTTGACCCTATCTTTTTTTATGAAGAAATCATGTTGATGAGACCCTTGGTCGCTTCGTATAACACTAAACCCCATCGAAATAAATATCGATGGAACCGAGTGGAGAACTCATCGAAAACCATGTCAATGAAAGAGAGCTCATTGATGAAAGATAAAAATGGCTCATAGAAACCCAAACTCCATCAAAAAGGGGTGGGCCAACTAGGGACATGTGTCCCTCTTTGAGTCATCACCACCATTTGTAATGTGGACCCTACCATAATTCATCAACTGAGCTCTGCCATGTGTCTTCCTCTCACTGGTCTTGGCCCTTATGTAGTTCAATGTCGGGCCTTGGGATCTGACGAGGCTTCTGAAAGCGCCTACCTTTTTTGCTTCTTTCTTTTTTGATGAAGAGCCACTTTTCCTCTTTGTTTAGTGCTTCCACTTCAAGCCTCAGACTCTAACATCCGTTCAAGAACCTTTAATTTTCTCCACCTTAGATGAAAGTAGGCCCTCATTCTTTTATAGTTAGTTCCAAGATAAGTGTTAGATCTCGAAAACACTTGTGGAAGTACCCTCAGACTCTGTCGACACTTCCTGCACTGATGCCTTTTCCCAAAATCTTGATGAGCCACTTCGGTTTCCTTTTCTTTTCTTTAGTTCCATCTACACCCTTATATTCTAATAATAGTTCTGGAAGTTGTTTCTGGGCTTGATGACTGTTCCCGATGACGCCTAAATCCTGAAATCCTGATTATGATGAAAATGAATAAGGCGCAGGAATTTCTAAAAGATTTTTGGAGGCCTTAGGCCTTTTACTCCGATTTCTTAATCTCATTAACTATAACTTAACCTTGTGATCTAATGTATCTGATATATGATGGGGACAAAAAATGGTCAATATGTATCCTGTAATTATGAGAGTTGGGAAGACTTGGATCCATTAATGTAGAAAATAAAGAGGAAGCAAGGGTTTGTAATTGGATGGGTGTTGACAATCCTTGTGTTGGAAAACGGGAGAAAGTAGAGATGGATAGTTGTGTTTGAGAGAGAAGGCACATAAGATAAGCCAAGAATTCTTGGAGGAGATAAGGAAAGAAAAGAGAAAATGGAAAGAGATGAGACTATACCACACAAATAAAGAGGAGAAAAGAGAAGAGAAAATGGTCATGAAAGACCATCTATTGGTGAATGAATTTTCTTTGGAGGACATGGATTTAGTGGATGAGCATGAGATTAATTTAGTAGAAGAAGTTTCAGAATGTAGAGGTTGTTATCAAGATAGATCAAGATCTTGATGAGGATGGCACATTGTCTGCAATGAGTGAAGATGTCATAGAAGCAGCACTAACCGAAGAGGGTGATGCATCGCTTGAAGAGGAGATGGGAAAGATTGAATGATTGAGCGATAAAGAAATGTGTTATCTGAAGAGGTTGCAGTCATAGTAAACAATGATGAAAGATATGTTACAACAGTAAAGGTACAAGTTGAGATAGTGGACACATGGATTTTTCTAGTTGTGGATTAGTGTATGAAGGTTGCAGGTGTATGTATAGAGGATGTTGTCAATGAGATTTGGTGGAGGTGGTCAGTTTTTGGTGGGTTGAAACCCACAAAAGTGGAGAAGATTGCAGAGGGTATTTAGTGGAGGAGAATGACACATGGTGGATCTAATTCCACCAAAGGGAAGAGGCGAAGAGGATGCACTTGGTGGAGGAGGTCAACAAGCATCCCAGCTAAGTGCTAAAAAAAGTGGAGGAAGAAACTATTTTCATCTGGAACAACAATGGAGTTTGTTGCAGGTTGCAGACAACTTAAAAGAGTAGTCCAACTAATTGAATCCATTTTGTGATTTCTACTCACAAAAAGGTTTCTTACCATGTCTAATGCAGGAGCATCCTAGGTGAATTGGTGATCGACATCAACCAACAATTTTTTTTATTTTTTTTCTTTAGTTTTGTTTTGGCTTGCTATCATTTGACTTCCAGAAGCTAGACTATGAACATTCAGGGTGAAAAGGAAAGTTTTAAATATGGATGATATCTCAGAGTTTTGTCATCTTACTGAGAAATTGCAAAGGGCTATTATAAATCCAAATTTTGTAACCTTTCTAGCATTCCCACAATCTGAGAATAGAGTATGGACATCCATCGATTGTAAGAGATTGAACCATGTAGGTAAATGGAGAAACATAGACCAGTCAGTAATATTCTTTCTTTTTTGATGAAGAGTCAGTAAATTGTTCAAAGGCTTTAGAAACATTCAAGCAAATTTATTTGGAGGTGTAAAGCCAAAATTCTCAACCATTGGTAGCAATCACTTTTCCTATGCTAAGATAGGTGCTTTGAAGTAGAGAAACAACCTCTGTCATATCATAAGCTTTTTCATATAAATTGCATGTAGAATGTGGAGGCATAAACCAAACACATAAACTGTTTGACAAAAATCCTCACATTATGGGTTCTCATCCGTTGAAATTATTGGAGGATATTAAAAAGAATGATTTTTTTATATAATATTTTAGAAGATACTATTGACAGGTGGAAGGAACCATTTGTTTCCAGCCCAAGCTTGAAATGATGGTGAAGATGTAAGGAAATAAAAATGCCACAGGAGAATGAAAAGAAAATGCATAGGAATTGAATCAGTTCCAATACCAATTATAAAGTTGGGAAGGCTCCAAATAGGTAGCATCGACCCAAAATAGAGGAAGAGCATGTGTAGTGAGGGAGGTGGCCCAATTGACAGAGATTCAACATGGTGAGTTTTGAGAGAGGGTTGATGCAATGGAAGATTAGTAAGGTCTTTGAATATGTAGAGTGATGAAATGTCTAAAAATTATCAAGAGTTTGAATCAGAAAGAGGAGATGATGCAGATAGGAAAAGTTCATTGAAATGCCAAAAGTTGTAAATCATGTAATAGCAAGTTTGATGGGAATAAAATCATGGTTTTCTTTTTAAATTCTATATGCAGAGAGTCTTAGTGTGTGGCTTGTTTTTGTTTTGATTTTGGAGTGAATTTCAATGTTGGAGAGGATTTTCTTTGCATCAATGTGTGGTTTTCTAGCTCCTATCTAAACTTATTTCTAGCTGAAAGATTAAAAATTTGATGTCATATGCCCACATGGTGATCAAAATGGATGCTCCATATATAATTCATATTATCTCTAATGAAATTGGCCTAGTTTTCTAGGTTAGTGGTGTCTGGGGTGCCCTTGACTTGCTCATTGGTGCCTGGGATGCTCTTGAGCCTCCAATTCGAGCCCAAATTTGAACATGTCGGTGTCAAGTTCCCACCATCTAATCCTCAATCTGAGTGTCTTAATATGACCATTGGAATTTGACTTAATTAGCGAAAATACCCCAAGAACCCTATATAATAGCATTCTTCTAATCCATTTTCACATCATACTCTCATCAACCTACATCCAAGAAGCACTCAAGCATCAAGTATTCAAGGTGACATTTCATCCCACTATATTCTTCAAATATAAAAATTATGGAAAGTTACAACAACCTTCATACAAGCATGTCTTTATGATTGATTTCTTTTATGTTTTTTCAAGTCAATTATTGCATCAACACTTGTTATCACATTCAAAGAGAATTGCATCAAAAAGGTATACAATTCAAGCACTTTATTTTCAGATCTAGTATTTTCTACATTACAACAGGCTTTCATTTAATTTCAATTTCATGGTTAATTGAAAAATCAGGTTTGACCTAGGAAAACCCCCATCAACCCAACATTTTCCCTTCAATTTGTGAGTGGATGGTAGGATTTGAATACACATATTTGGGATCAAATAAAGCAGATGAAGACCAACAAATTATACTTTTGCATATCCAAAGAAGCAACGTCGATGTCCCTCAAAGTGACATAGTCCCAAATATTTTTGATGAAATTTTCAAGGAAGGATTTGAGAGTATAATGATTCTAGAAAGATCAATTTTTGATCATATTTGAGGTTTAACCTTGTCTATTCACTCTCCTTCAATTTATTTAAAGTTGAAGAAGGCCTAGTTGTTGATGGAAGTGCTCCAAGGTTTGCTTTGCACTTGCTCAACTTAGGACTCTACTTGTCCTAGTCTACTTAGGATCCCTATTTCTCTTCTAGAACCTAATAGTCTCAAGTCTCCAAGACTTATACTATTCTAAATCCATTCTAAGAGTTATTTCTCTTGTGCTTAACCTTGAAGGATTTTCAACATTGAAGTTACTCCTTATCACTATGCTCTCTTGGAAGATTCCAAGCTCAAACTACTCAAAAATTGCTCATCAGTTCTATAAAGGATATGTTCATCACTAAGACATCCATTTGACATCCTAACAATCCCATTTGAATGGGTCTTCAAACTCAAAACAATCGAGTTCCAAATTCACACTACTTTTAGTCCTAATAGGTCTAATTGCCCAATTAGCCCTATCCAGAGGGTTTTTCTAGATTCTTTCTCAAAAATCTCAAACAACCCTAAAAAAAAAGTAGGATTCAGACACCCTTTTCCAAGACCTTAAATATTTTCAAGGTTTTAGATTCTTAAGTCATCTGTACACTATTGTCCTAAAATATAGGTCAAATATGGCTATTTTTGTGCATTGGTTATAGTCATCTGGTTTCTATGTAGAAATCTATCCAGATGGATTGGTAGGGACCTCACCTCATAGATAGGGTTCTATTAGATCCTAATTCTTCCAAACCTACACTTAATTTTCTTTTCCCAAATATACCCTTGCAATGGCACCCAAATCTTCCTCTGTTATACACCAAGAAGGATTTGAACTCTTGAGATTTTAAGAATTCATCATCTTTCATGAACTCATTTTCCATCATGACCCTTTAATCATCTTTTTCAAATAATACCATTTGGTTATCTCCTTGGCCCTCAGCTTCTGGCTCCTTCTGCAATTGCCTTCTAAATTTCCTGAAATATTTACCATGCTCTGAAATCACAGCTTTAGCCATGCCTTTTCTGTCCTGCACCATTTTATGCTTTGTTTTCTATTTCTTCTTTGGTGGCTCTTTAGCTGAAGTAGCCTCTTCACCTACTTCTTCTTCTTCATGTTGTTCTTCTCTTTGTTCTTCTTCTTCTTGATGTTTCTCTTGGTGCTCTTTATCATGCAGGGCAATTTGAATAGGGGATCCTTTGGATTGTGCATCTTCAGTTGTGAATTGAGGTACTTGTGACATCAAAGTTTCATATGATTGTAACATCTTCTCTATCCTCTGGAGATATGGGAGATCAAGAAAGAAACCAGAGAATGAACTATCTAATTCCTTCCATTCTGATTCTTCTCTTAGGAGGTCATTCCATTTTCTTCTCCTATCCTAAACTTCTAGTCTATTCAATTTATTTCTCACAATATCTTCATCATCCAATGGCTCATGATCTCTGATCTTGTGCCAAGGAGTCATCCTTTTTAGGGTTGTTTGTACAAAATTCTTAGGATCACAGAATCTAGTGACTGCAATAGACATTCTATATTGCTTTAAGTAGTCATTGATTGTATCAAACATCTTCTTCCCAATAGAGAAATCAAAACCCACCCATAATCTGGGCATGAAGGTTCCCTTCTTATGCCCCTCCAGAAACTCCTTGTATAACCAAGTAATTTGCCAGAAAAATTCTAAGAAAGAAATCCTGGGAGGAACAAATTTAGGGAGAATGTGAGGAGGCTGAGTGCAGCCATATACTCTGATAATAGTTATGTAATCAAAAAGAAGAAATCAGCCCAGTTGTGGGAGATGGGCCAATTAGTGACATACTCCAATGGTCTCAAAAATTTTCTAACCTCAAATGGAAGTATGTGCCTGTCTGTTCCCAACAAATCAAAAATTGGATCCACAATCCAGTTGCAAAAGCATACAAATGAGGAATTGACAGACCCACTATCCCATACTGCAGTCCATCTTTGGATTGGTGCCTCCACACCATGTTCTGATACAAATAGCTCAAGCTCCTTATCCATTGATGCTCTGTTATAATATA
>MU225518.1:255377-267100 GCA_018584345.1 Thuja plicata | reverse complement strand
ACATAAACACGATAGCTGGGAAACATAAATATAGATATCACAACAGTTGAGAAACATAAATGTAGATATCATGGTCACAATTGTTTGGAGACACAACATAATTCAGTGGTATACCCAGACGATGCAACGCAGCCACTACTCCTCCAGTTTGAAATTGGCACTGCACAATCCAAAAACCATAGATAAGGAATAAATTTAGAGAGCGAAGGTATATTATTTCGGTTGTTATGGTCCTCCTCCACTCTCTAAATTTATTCCTTATCTATGGTTTTTGGATCGTGCAGTCCCAACTTAGAACTGGAGGAGTAGTGGTTGCGTTGCATCGTTTGGGTATACCACTGAATTATGTTGTGTCTCCAAACAATTGTGACCATGATGCCTACATTTATGTTTCTCAGCTGTTGTGTCCCAGGATCCCTTATGACCCTTTATGACCCTTTACGATCCCTAAGAATACATCTTAGAGATCTTAAAGTGTCGTAAAGGGTCATAAGAGTGTTCTAGGAGGGGCCAAATGAGCTTTCACCTTCACGTGGTTGGCCTTGTTAAGTAGAGAATGTTAAACTATTCTTGAAACAAAGAGAAACTCTTAAAAACTCTAAAGCGACACTAAAAAAATACATGCGACGTCGAGCCGTCGACAATTGCCGACGGCTCGATGTCGCATGTATAACAAATTCGTCACATGCCTATCATAATTTTGACCCTCATTCTGCGACGCTTAGGTGTCGTAATAGCGACAGATAAAATGTAATGACAACATGATTACCATTATAGTCGGCTCGTATTGTGACACCTAGACGTCGCTTTTTTCAGACGTGTGATGAATTTTCTATACTTGCAACGTCGGGCTGTCGCAAAATTACCAACGGCTCGATGTCGCATGTATAGCAAATTCGTCGCACATCTGAAAAAGTGACAGATAACATGCGACACCTATGTGTCGTAATAGTGACAAATGATATGCGACGCTTACGTGTCGTAATAGCGACACATAAGATGCGACGCCTCCGTGTCATAATAGCGACATCTAAAATATGTAACCATAGCATAGTAACCATCATAGCCAGCTCGTACTGCGACGGTTAGTACCATCGCAATAATGATAGACGGCACAGCTGTCGTTAATTTCGACACCAAAACTGCAACACTGGTCTCTGTCGCTAGGCCGACGGGAAAGTGTCAGAAAAATGACACATAGCCGTCAAAAAGAGGCCTCAAATGTACTAGTGGACTATTACAATGTATACAAGTGGATGTTAGGACTTAGGGACTAGGTGTGTTGTACATCTTGAAAGTCATAGGTCTAGTCTAAATTGTTTAATATTCAAATATTATAAATAATCTACCTATGTGGAAAAAGATATCCCACTTAAGTGGAACCTTGAGATTTTGTAGTTGGCACGCTCTACCATGTATGTTATTGTTTTTATGACAATTGTAAAATTTCACTGAGTTGTGGTGGTATTTAGTGTGTTAGGACTAGCATATTTGATTTTCTATTTATAGGTTGTATAAGTAGTCATTAAGCTCATTCTTTCTAAAAATATCATTAGTTTCCTAGGCCTATATATTAAGGGCTTGGAATGAAGTTTGTATGTCCATATTTTTATAGTGTTATATCATCAAAATCCCTATAAGATTGAGTGTTGATTCCTTCTAAAGCTCAAAGATTAATAATGTTTTATAAGTTTAGTTGTTGATAATATATTGGTTTCAATGAGCTTTAAAGTTGGGTTTTCTCCTTGTAATGGTTTCTCTAACGCATAGTGTCACTTCATGTTGTTATAGTTCCTTTTAGTCCTCTTCTCCTATTATAGTTCTTATAGGTGTTGTTTGCATGCTAGAACTCTAATAAAATTTAGAGATTTGAAAACCTGTAATATACTCCCCATAGGATCAAGTAGGATATTGTTGCATATTTATTCTTATGAATGTCATCTAATTCAATAATTTTATTAATAATATATTATCTAAATAAAGTTGGAGCATGATGCACTAGTTACAAGTGATGCTTATTGGACACAGTTAAGAAAATGACCTCTTCTTTTCTCCTATTTTTGAGATATAGTGAAAAAATGCACATACCATTTTTTATGGAAATCATTCATTTAGATTAATAAGGAATATATTATAAATTTATAATATATTTTATATCTAGGAAACCTCTAATGTGATTATACATGAAAATAATAGAATATTTACAAATCTCCAATTTCATAAAATTGAACTTACAGGATTTCTTTTATTTAAATGGTGTTTCTAGATTTAATTGTGTGAGCGTTTTTGCATGAACATTTCGGATCACACTATGTGATCCGTCATCAAGATGATAGAGAGCATTTTTCTTCTTATGCTCTCTATCATTCTGATGATGGATCACAGAGTGTGATCTGAAACATAGATGCAAAAATGCTCACACAATCAAATTCAGAAACAACATTTAAATATCTTATAGATTGTGAAAATCTATTCACCCAAATTTCTTTTAGATCATCACACCCCTGAGTTTAAACTATTAATTATTAATATTCATCACTCCCTTTCCCCACCTAAAATTGATTATTATCTGAAATTAAAATAAAATAAAAAATCTATTAAATCCTCAACTTACCAATGAAAAATTTTATTTAATCAAAATAATCATAATTAAATGTTTCAATTTATGGCTTCACTAAAATTTATTTTAAAAATAAATAAATACTTGCCATATGACTCTAAACAATTAACCTAATTTATAATAATTGTCATTTAAACACAATTAAATAAAAAAGCTATCACATCATCTAACCTTGTCAATCTCCATGTCAAAGTTAAACCAATCCTTTACTTTTTAATTAAAAATTATTATTAATTTATAAAAATTTAATCCACGACACTATAACATTCTTATAATGTAACTTAAATATTTGTTTTACTTATTTATAAAAACTTGGAGAAAGTAAACAATTATCAATTAAAAAATGTGGATACTACATTGGGGTTTTAAATACAATGAATGTATATCCATCTTTGGGTTATATTTAAGCTTGTGATAAAAGATAATATATTTAAATATGAAAATATCTCATTTATGGTTATTAATTGAAGGCTAGGACCATATGCAATGTATCCCGAATGGCGATGCATAAAAAAGTGAGGCGGCCGACCGTTGGCCTCTAGAAAGGTGTAAGTTTTTAAAATTCATAGTGATATATACATTGTATACAAACTATTATATTCTTTTGTGTTTAGGTGTGTAGTGATGATATATATATATATATATCATTTGTGTGCAAAAAATTCTTATATAATAAGAAATGCTTTCAGATTTGACTATGCATGTTTATGTTGTTAATGTTTTGGATAAGTTTTATGATCTATTATCAAGGAATGAAGGATAGTAACAAACCAAGAAGATTAAATAGGCGTGCAAGATAAAATATGAGATCAAGGAAGGAGTTAGAAAGGAAACCAATAAGTAAGGAAGACTGAAGTGCTTAAATAAGGAAGACTAAAGTGTTTATTATACGATTATTACAAAACAATTTTAAATTGTGTGTCTAAGATATGTATTTAAAGAAGTCGCACTTAATCATTCAAATAACATGTATTCTTCATCAATTACATGAAGAGAACAACATGTTTGCATGTTTGTTTTTAATATTTTGTAAGTTCATTTGACAATTCAAATCTAACATTCATAGAAGTTCTTCCAACTTCATCAAAACTTTGACACAAGTTTGAAAAAGAATTGTAAAAATAAAATTTCGCAATTCAAACCTAGGTTGATGAAGAAGAATGCTCCAGTAGCCCTAGGAATATTCTTCTATGTTAGAAATTTTCAAGGAAAGAAGAAGGAAAGATTGAAGATTAGAAGTTAAAGGTCTTCCAATCAAAGGTCTTTTGAATTAGGTGTTTAAAAGCCATGAGATAAAATTTTGTATCAAAGAAGCCTTTGGAATAACCTTTATAAAAAACTGTAGATTTTAATATTTTTAATGTATTTATCATATTTATTTTTTATATTCTTGTCAAGAGATTTTTAACAAACCTAGAAAAAATATAACCACCTTCCATATTAATATCTTTGTTTCAACAAAAATAATAACTCTAAAGTATTAAAAATTTTGATAAAAGAAATCTAAATTTTAATTAATCTCAATTTATAAAATTGGTTATGAATAAGATACAGAACACAAAAATTAAAAAGATGTGTGCTTTATACATCAATGTCAATTGTTTACATTTAGAATTTAATAAAAAATATTATTTTTGGATCAAAATATTATTTATTAAAAATATTCTAAAGTGTTTGTGCCCGTGTAAAAAGATGTTTAAAAAATACTATTTTTAAACAAAATTTAAAATTTAAACTAACATGTCTATCTTTAGAAAAAATTATGTAAAAGATAAGAATAGATAGCATTATAGATACTTATTACATTTAGATTATACATCTAGTAATAATTATGCATCTTGAGAATGATATTTCTTGCAATTTTTTTACATATTTTTTTAAAAAAATAAGCATCATATTATAGATATATTAAACGTTGATGTAAATTTTAATTTAAATAGTTGTATAGTTCAAATCTTACTACTCAAAGGAATTACAACAAAGGACAAAGACATTGATGACTCTTATAATAATGAAAAGTTCCAAATTTAGTCAATATTAATCAAATACTAGAAAAATATTAACCAGATGAAGTTGTCCCTGTTGCTATTGTATATGGAGCATGTCAAAGCTAGTGAAGTTCTTGTTTGGATGGAGGGTGATTCATAACTATTTACTATATGTATGCTTCTTCCTTGATAATTAATAGAAAAACTACATTTAACAAAGATTTAATCTTATGTGATCCCCATTTATTTCTAATATTTTATATACTCCATACATACATGTAATTCTAAAGAAAAAACTTAAATTATATAACAACCTTAATAAAAAAAATTACTACTAATTTTACTTTCTACTTAAATAAAAAAATTTACATTGTTTTATTTAATTTTAATATATACTTAAATACATAATATATATTTTTTTTTGAAAAAAAAAAGAGTAGAAATACAATACTTTTTATTCATTTATTTACTAAATTACATAAATAAATATTATTTTATTTATTAAAGTTATTTCATTAAAATTATTTTATTTATTTATAGTAAATAAATAAAAATATTACATAAAATTATTTATTTTTTCAATTCATACATTTTATTATATTTGTATGTGAGATATGTTATACATTTATATCATTACAATTCATTTTTTGTAGTATGCATAATTATATTTTCCATCTTTTCTGGCTTTGATCAAGAAAATTTTGTATCTTAGTCATTTCCTTTTAGTATATTACACATTGTATTGATGTTTTAGTAAACTTTTTGATTAAACGTGCACACTCTTATTAATGGATTTCCACAATTTTGAATATCATCCATTCTGATTTACTGAAATATTGGATGAATAGTAGAGAAGATTGCAGTGGACAACTAACATTTCTTCAATTAGTTTTACTCTCTCCAATCTAAAAATTTTGAGGAATGAAATTAACCCTTTTGTGTGAGGATCTATTAGAAGGAACACATGATCTTAAAATTCTACACTCTCTATCCACAAACAATGGTTGCGACTTAATTGTATGCATCCTCTTTGTTTTCTAATTGGAGTTGAGGTTTTGTAAAATCCTTATGCATGTCTATTGAAAATTTCACAAGTGCAATATATACGACCCATTAAACCTTTCTTATCTTGACAAATGCTTATGGTCAAGTCTCTCAAAATGATCAAGGACATTCGATTTTATTTTATTTCATTAAATCTATTTTGTACATAGCCTCTAATTATCTTTATAAATTGATAAATACTACTAAAAGATATGAGAACTAATTTAATAATAAATTAATTTACTAATAATTTTAACTATTATAAAAAATTTATATTTTATATAAAAAATAAACCTTTTATTTTACATAGACAAACAAAAAAAAAAAAAAAATACATTTAAATTATACCTACAATTTTCTATCAGCTTATCAAGATGCAAAGAAGAATCTCCGGTTAAGTAAAACTTTAAACATGACCTTCCAAATGTCTAAACGATAACAACTAACAACAAAGTTGATAAAGCACAGCAATTGTTAAAAAAATCATTTGTACCCAACTTTCACATAATTTACATACTTTGAAGATTTTTTTCAAGTGTGACACAGAGATTTATGCTTTTCATCACTGCAGTTTTCTTCTAAAAATGGATTGATGTCCATTAAAGGATCTTATCTTTTATTGAAAACTGTAAAGTCACCACTTGCCATTTAAAGTTTGATTCTTTATGAACGAATCAAATTTCAGCATATATATATATGTACGTTTCTTAGCCATATTTTGGTGAGTATTCAAAAGTATATGTATAATCTATTATTTATACATATATATATAAAGAGAGAGAGGATTTAAAATATCTGTGTGGCTTGAATTGACAACTCAATCCATGATAACTCTGGTCCTCAGAAAAGCAGAAAGCAAGCAGAAGTCACCTTTTGCATACTTCTATTTATTGTCTGATCCAACAGTACATAAAACCGGTAGTTATTTCAGAAACACAGGCATGCCAAACTGCTTGAATATCATAATGACAACTACAAGTCCAATATATATTTCAACATATACTGCATATGAATCTGTTGCCATGTTTTGTTTGTAGTCTTGAACAGTTGATATTACTCTGTTGTTTGGTACAAAATCTATTCATGCTTAAATGCCAAATATTGTTTTAAGTATTTACTGTTCTGTAATAAAAACACAGTATTGAAGGAGTTGTACTTAAGTGGGTGTTGTTGTTGGAGATTCCATGGGAGTTAAGGTGGCAAACCATATTCAGATTTCAATTTAATAAGGCTGTTAGAGTGGTAGTGAAAAGAATTTGAAAGTTGTTAATGATAATGTTTTCGTCCTTAAAATCATTTGTTCAGAAACTGAATTAATCTGCCATTTTTGGACTGAAATGATTATGTAAAGTACTGCTGCAACTAGATTGAACTTGAAGTACAAAAGAGATGGGAGGGAGGTGATGATGGTTAGATAGAAGAATCAGACATATTTATTATTCCACAGTACCTTCAAAGCTGTGATAGGATAATATAGGAGAAACCCAATATTGTGTGTTTAAAAAGAGTAATTGAAGATATTTATCAGAGCCCATGCATGCGATAGACCATGATGCAAAACCTTGCAGGATATGAAACCTGGTTAAAACTGTAGGAGATTTCAATAACACGAGTACTTGGGTGTTTGGCTAATGCTTTCAGATGCATTAGCTTCCTGAGTTTATGACTGGATATTATTCCCAAAGATAGTATCTTGTTGATAAAAAAGTGAAAAGGAACAAAAACAAAGCAAGTAAGCTTGTGAGAGGTGGGTTATTGAAGGTATGAGATGGGTTATTTAAAGATATTATTAGTATAGGTTTGTGTTTCTATTTTAGATAGTAAAGTGTGTTTTCATATTGAATAGCAAAACTTACTTTTAATTAATGTTTTCAGATGCATTTGGCTATATGACTGAATATTTTTCCTTTAAGTTAGGATCTTGTTGATAAAAGAGTGAAAAGGAACTTTTAAAAAAAAGCAAGTAAGCTAATGAGAGATGGTTCATTGAAAGGAATGAAATGGTTTCATTAAAGATACCATTAATATAGATTTGTGCTTCCATATCAGATAGTAAACAATGTTTTCATATTGGATAGCAAAACTAACTTCAAAAACATCTGATTCTTTGAGTGTTTGGCTAATATTGTCAGATGCATTGGCTTCCTGAGTTTATGGGACTGTATATTTTTCCCAAAATTAAGTATCTTATTGATAAAATAGTGAAATGGAAATTTAAGAGATGGGTCGTTGAAGGAATGAGATGGGTTCTTTAAAGATATCCATCGGTATAGATTCATGCTTTCATATCAGATAGTAATAAAATGTGCTTCCATATTACACAGTAAAACATGTTTTCGTATTGGATAGTGATACTTACTTCCATAACATCTGAATAATTATGTATTTGGCTATTGTTGTCAGACGCATTGACTTCCGGAGTTTATGTGACAATATTTTTCCCGAAGTATCTTGTTGATAAAAGAGTGAAATGGAATTTAAAAAACAAAGCAAGTAAGCTTATGAGAGATGGATCATTGAAGGAATGAGATGGATTCTTTAAAGATGTCATAATTATAGGTTTGTGCTTTCATATGGGTTGTAGCAAAACGTGCTTCTATAGTGGATAGTAAAATGTGTTTTCGTATTGGATAGCAAAACTTACTTCAATAACATCTGAATACTTTGGTGTTTGGCTAATGTTGTCAGATACATTTTATATTGGATAGTAACAAAATGTACTTATATATCATATAGTAAAATGTGTTTTCGTATTGGATAGCAAAACTTACTTCAATAACATATGAATACTTGGGTGTTTGGCTAATGTATCAGATACATTTGACTTCCTGAATTTATGAATGGATATTTTTCCCAAAGTTTGTATTTTATTGATAAAGGAGTGAAATGGAATTTAAAAAACAAAACTAGCAAGCTTATGAGAGATGGGTCATTGAAAGAATTAGATGGGTTCTTTAAAGATATCATTAGTATAGGTTTGTGCTTTAATAATGGGATAGTAACAAAACGTGCTTCCATATCAGACAGCAAAATGTAATGGAATAGCAAAATAGAAAATAATACAGACCAATTGAAGGAATACATTTGAATAATCAATATTTTGAAAGGTAAACAATGAAAGCTGATTATGTCGAAGTGTTAAAACATTATTAATGAAAGCTGATTAAGTCGAAGTGTTAAAACTTTATTACCGTAAAGGAAAAATTGATGGGTCTTTGAATGGAATCGTCAATATTACTATTTGAAAGGTATAGATCATTGAATGAATCATTTGACTCAGATATTTTCCACTAAAAACGATACCCAGAATAACATTGTACTGTCAAGACTGCATTTTTATTAAGAAAAGGTTTTGAGGATCACTGAAAGCTCTTAGCTGAATTCTGAGCATAACCATACATGGGATGAAGAATAAAGAAGTTGATTATTGTCAGTCATCTTAAGTCGATATAACTAATGAACTGAAGAACAAGAAATCAGAAATAAGCAATTGAATATGGCTTCAAAAATTCAAGACATTATCAGACAGAAATAGATTAATCTGGGTATATCACGGTCAACCTTATTATGAAGTAGCTCGTGGTCTCACATATTAAAAGAATTGTTTTGGTCATCGAATTCCATTACATTTTTGTCGAAACAATCCATGGAAGCTCCCCCAAGAATATGTGAGTACATACGGCAGAGAAAGTTTGGTAGCTCCAGTTTCTAAGACCAAGACTATCCTCATTATATTGATATGTTTGCTGTAAGCTAGGAGGCCGAATTCCAATAAGCCATTGGAGATCTGATTTCATTTCAAATGAAATACATGGGAAGTTGCTAGACAACTGAAAAAAACCGTGATGTCTTTTCGGAGTGTCTTGACTTTTGTGTTCATCCTTTTGATTTGAATAAATTAACTATTTAATCTTGTCAGTCCCGACATGAGTTCAATTTTTTACATATAAAATTAATCTTTATTAAAAAGACAGGTTTGTTATTTTTTTTTTCTGTCACAATTGATTGTGACAAAACTGGCCAGTATAACTATTAAGAGATGACTGTAAAAAATTACATTGCATGCATACTCTTGAATTTGCTGTATAGTTTAACTGATTGTACATGTTTGATTTGTCCCATTATCATAGGTGACTATGCCAATTGAGTCTCTTGTATGAAAGGATGTTTAGATCCGTTTATAAAAACTATTTGACTTACACAGACAGTATGGATGTTGGAAATTTTTTTTGGGTAGAATTTAGATTAGAGAATTAAAAGATATAAAATTTCTGTTTATAATATAATTTGGTATATTTTTAGATTTGATTATTTTTTTAATGTTCATCAATATTTTAGATCATATTTTATATTTGATTAAGAGGAATATATTCTATGATCTATCAAGAAGATTAGTAAAATCTATTTGATCATATAGACAATGTAGATGTTGAAGATTTTTTTTTAATAAATTAGATAAGAGAAAAAAAGACAAAAAAAATGTCAATAATCTGTAATATCAATTTGCTATATTTTTTTATTTGATTATTTATTTAGTTTTCATCAATATTTTGAATCATTTTCTATGTTCTATTAATCGAATGAGATGGAAAAGAAGAGAAATATACTATCTTGATGATGAATTATGAAATATGACCAATAAGAAAAAGTTAACATAATCAAATTTAAACATATATTAAACTTTGTCAAAAAGTTATTAAATCAGAAATACTGAAATATGTTTCATTTATATTTATAAATGACATGATCTCCAAAAACCAACATATATATATTTATCAGCTTAGCTTTTGATTTATGTAAAATAGATTAGTACCCAAAAATATAGGGATTTATTAAACAACATTGGATAAATATAAATATCGATAATGCCATCCATAACAAGATCCAGTGGTTCCATTTCGCTCAAGTTGAGAATCTTCCATACCAAGTACTCCCATGCTAGATAGATGGCAAGAATGAGGATTGCACAATGTCGATCACTTGCATTATCGTAGAACTCCACACTGACTACTACAAGTAGGACAAAGTTAATAGACCATAAATGGTAAATCATATCTCAAATTTACAATTTCATGTGCTTATGCATGATACTGTATAATACGTTCACATCATTTAAGATATTCATAAATCAAATTATACGGCCATCTAAAAGGGTGGTGGTTTTACTTTCTCAAATAGAAATAAGAAACCTACTTCCATCGTTGTAGAACTCCATTTGGATTGAGTTGCATGGACAAATCAGAAGTTGGTACAGAAGCAATAATTCTGATGTCTTATATCGCACACCCATTACAAATTGTATATATTATTGCAACTAGTAACATACAAACTCCAACACAATTAACAGAATAAATAGTCCACCAATATCAAAAGAAAATTAAAATGCAGAAAGTTATAGGAAATGATAATCCCTTACTGCCTCTTTCTTGTTTAGCTATACTGGCTACTTTTTTCTTTAGTCTAGGTTTGTAAATTTAAAAAAAAAAAAAATTCAAAAAAATGCAACATCAAACATTAAAAAAAAGTTAAATACAGTAAAATTCTTTTATTCATTCAAGTTTTAAAATGACATTTTTGCAGACTGTATGTATCGAACATTACAATTAGGCAGTATTCTATAGAAGTTGCAGCCTCAGTTTGAAACCCCTATCATACATTGGACACCTCTTCATACATTGGACAACTCTTCATAACTGATAGATCTAAAAATAAAGTAATGTAAACTAAATCTAAACTGATGTCAATGAACATGGTCGAACGCATGGCAAATCTATAATTGGAAGAACTGGACGATCAATATCGGTTATCTAACAAAGTTGTTGTTGGAAGTGGATGGGATATCTCTCAGGAATTTCAAAGGAGTTCAGCCTCCTTTGAATTTCTAGTTTGGTATATACCCACATTCCTAATGAAGCTTTATACTACTGTAATACAAATTTAGACTAACAGCTTGAGGTTGCACTTATGTTCTGGTCAACAACTGTTAGGTAAGATTTTTTTCCCTTTAGTTCATTAATCCATGCCGGATTCATTCAAACATGCAGGGATTTGTAGCTGAAATTCCAGCCTCC
>MU225518.1:226485-253840 GCA_018584345.1 Thuja plicata | reverse complement strand
ATCCATTTCTGTTCCACAGTAATCTTGATTCTTGACTTCTTATGCCTTCAAAGGTATGGAACATATCCTGGTCGAAGTTAATAGAACTTTCCATAGACCGTCCTAGTTGATTATTCCCATCTTGCAAAAGGTTTTCTTCAGATGTGAATCCTAGAAGCCTAAGGTAGCTTGCATTGCGGAATTCTTCCACACTGTTTGGATTTGTGTCAGGTTGCTTGGATTGCCCTCCATCCGTATTTGCCACAATCAAATTCTTCCCCATCAAACGCACAGTAGGATTTCCAAACATACTGGGTTCACTGAAACAATTTATATTGTCAAGGCCTTGATTGTTAACCAAACCTGAAGAATAAGCTGCACCAGTTGAACCAAGAGACGCCGAAGGAAAGTTTCTACCATTAGAACTGCATCTCTTTTGAATGGTATATGCATAAGGTGCTGCACCCACAACCTGATTCCCCAAATAGCTTCCATTTGAAATCCCAAACGACGAGTTATTCAAGTTCTGTTTCGATCCAACATGTTTCTCCAATGGATTGGCAGAAATATTGTGGATTGAATTTTGGCCTGCCTGATTGCTTTTAGATTTACAAGCACTTAAGCTTTGCTCAATCATGAAACACCCATGCAAAATCTCCTCTGCTGTTTTTCCCTCGCCTAATTGCTTGGCGAGAGTGGAGGCCGAGACAACTTGGGGTACAGTCACCGATGTTAACTTCATGCTCCCAAAAGAAGACTGCTGATTAAGATATTGAGAATCTTTGGATTGAAAGAATGGCTTTTGGAGCAAATTTCCTTGTAAGGTCAGTGGAAGACCCTTGGAGAAAGTGGAAGAAGATGAACATATATCATCACCAAAGACGCCACATGAAGTATTTGTAAACTTCTGAGCAGGTTCTTGTGGCCTTCTTTGCATGCTTCTTGGATTTGAATGTTCAGTTTCAGCAGCTATCCGTGTGTTGTTAGAATTGACGTTTTCTGATATTGAAGTGATTCGAGTACTATGTGACTTTGATTGTTCAACAATAAGCCCATTGTACAAATATGTGCTACTTGAAGATGCACAGATGTTAGCAGTTGCATTCAATAAATTAGACAATGCAGGATCTCTGCCAAATGAGATAAACTGTCTATTTGAAGGGCTAAGAATTGCGGAAGCATCCGTTGCTGAATTAAGGCATGATATATCATTTTGAGCTGCTGCATTCTCTTTCAAGACCTGCTTTTGTAGAGACATAGAGTTCTCTCTCTCCTTTGCTGCATCATTTGTGCCGACACAATTCGTTCCTAATATTTTTTGTGGGGCAACTGTTTCCTGCATAGCCTTGCTCGGATTTAAGTTCTCATGAAAGATCAAAGGAGACAATTTCCCCTCATTTTCTTCACATAATGGTGGATCATTTTTGTCTTCATTAGATAGATCCTGGAATGAAACACCCGTTATCCGTGCTGGAGTTTCAGTGGGAACATCTACTGTACCATGACCAACAACAGATGCCCCATTTTCAGGCTCTCCTACCATGGATGCTTCGTGGGAAGTGAATGTTATCCGTGAATTTTGGCAAGAAATGCCAACAAATGAATTTGAATGGGATTGTGTTTCTGTTATTTCTTCACAAGGCTGATTATTCACTCCTTCAAATAATTCTGAAGGTTTTGTTGGGGCTTGACACTGTGATTGAGCATTGGTCCTTGATTCCTCTTCCATAGAAAGTGAGGCTGAGGCGAGTTCATTTCTAGAAACACTTTGTACCATATCATTATGTGAGTGTAGTCTTGAGGTATGTCTTTTCCTTTCGGAATCAGAATTTTCTGAGACCTCCACCGATCGAGAGCAATTACTTTCTGGCATCTTTACTGCCCATGTTTCATTGTTAGTTTGCCCTACGAATGTTATTTGGATGCTTTGGCCCTCAGAAATTGGAGGGGGTACTGATTTTGAAGGTGATTTATGCAATTCCTCTTCTAGTGGACTTCTTGTGGTTTCCTGTACATCTGTCAAGCCTTTGTCATTCTTATTGTATGATTCTCGCTCCTGAGCAACTTGCATCAAGCGCATCTGCTTCTTCCTCTTTGTGTCTATTCTTGCATTTCCAGACACAAAAGGTTTCTCCTTACAAGTAGTTCCTAGTGATAAACTTGTAGGCTTTTCCTTGACAGTTTCTTCAATCTGAGCATGCTTAGCAGATGATGCTGCATGAACCTGAATGTAAAACAAGACAATAGTATGCTATATTGTATAAGAGAATATGGTGAATGTTGTAAATCAAAACAAAAAAATAACATCACTTATATATTCAAGTGAATGTGCTATGCAGACGTATCACCCATAAATATATTGGAAGCTTCCCCCATAGATAGCCTAGTGGTCCATGGAGAAGCTGTTAGACAAATTTTTAAGTGGGTGCTGCCAAAAAAATTTAGGAGCTCAATGCGGAAAAGGGTTCTATACACTAAAATGTTTATTGACGTTTTCAGTTATTTATCTGTAGTAATATATAAGTTGTTGTTTTTGGTAGTTTTGTAAAATTAATGATATCAGATTTTTACAATTTATAGTGAACAATGCAATTGTTTTTGGATTTAGATTGTGTTAAAAAAAATTTATCAATTTTCAAATCACATTCTATGATCTATCATTAGAATGTTAATAGAGAGCTCAAGAAGATAAAAAATGTATAATTGTAGACCAATAACAAATTAAAAACGAGATGGGGAAGAAAAAAATAGAGATTACACGAAAATCAAAGCACCAAGAAAAAAATAAGACAAGAAGAAACAAGGAACAAGGAACAAGAAACAAGAAACAATAGAGATTCAGAAGATATTCCTAAAAATCAATAGATTAACTATAATATAAATGTTAGTTAAAATAAATATATAGAAATAAGAGAAGGATATTTAAAAATATAATAAAAATATATAAAAAAATATAAAAATATTAATACTTCAAAAGAAAATAAAATTAGAAATAAGATAATAAGATACTGCAAAGTTGCAGAAAAGATCCCTAAAATAAGGATGTCTCTGCAGCCACTGTAAATTTGTAATCCCACATTGCAAGCAGCAGCTTAAGACCTTATCTTAAAGATTTGCTGCACAAAATTTTAGGTTTCAGCAGTTTCATTATCTAATGTAATGCATGGGATTTTGTCAGCCAAAAAAGAGCAGTGGCTCCTTCTGCCCACAGCTTAAATGTCGCACACATTGGCCACTCAATAGTGCATTGACAGTAGTCCAAATAGGCAACAGCGCACCTAAGCGTGTTGTTAACAATGAACCATATGCTTTCAACATTTTAAAAAAACTGGACAGGTTTATACTGGACAGGTAACAACTTGATACATTGTTATAATTTAACTAAAAGTATGCATGATGATTAAGCCCAACCCTCCATCCATATAGCTTGAAGGTGGGTCAGAAGTGCAGCCCCCTCCATGGACCCCCTCATTCTTCCCAAATAAAGGAGCCACAATATTTTACATAAGAAAAGATTTGACCTGAAATGTTGGTACTAAAAAAATTTATAATCAAATTTATAAATAAATATCTTATTATCTGAAAATTTCATTAATTCGAGAGTTTTAAACATACGAACAAAAAAAGCAACTTTAATCTTAGAAGTTTAAAAAGAAATTAAAGCATATAAACGCTTCTATTTAAGATGGGGGTGTAATTGTGGATAGAGTAGTGAATTTGGTTAGAGATATAAGCAGACATAAACTTATTATTTCATAGAATAATGAAAAAATAGATTCAAGATTCACTATAATTAATGTTTTGAGAAGATGAATCTAAGTTTGTTTTTCTTCTTACTATAACCGTGATGTCTAAGTAGGCTAAGCTTTTGTTGCAAGTTGAGAAGCAAGCTAAGGCTGGGGTTGCATGGAAGGGGGCTTTCAAAAAACTAGAGCTCGAGCTGTTGTTTTAGGAATATTTTAAAGCTACTTGTCCTATGAATTTCGTAGTTCAATTCAGCTTAAAAGTTTAAGCTCCAAAATTGAAGGAACCTGGTGGGGTCTCATGAATACAATACCTTTCTCTTCTATAATGTGTCCAGTGATAAAAACAAGTAAACAATCATTTTCCCTCCATAATTATTTTTAACAAACATCTAAACTTAAATGTTTAACAAGTGGCAAATAATACCCTAAAGCTGATGGGGCAATTCTAGCCCCGCCTCATTTTCACCTACTCAAATATGCAAGTCTAAAAGTAGGAGCTTCTATTTTCTAGAAAAAGATTCCAAATAGTTCTGTAGCAATTTTCTTTTTCCTTCATAAAAGCTCATCTTCTTGAAAAATCAAAATTTAAGTCCCCATAAGAACCCCACCCTAATAAGTCGTTGCAAAGAGTTAAATGGAAAGATATATTGATTTGTCAACGATCATAAATAATAGCTTATAAAGGAGTTTAGTTGAATTTGGGGAGAAGATGAAGGAGAAATCTTTTCTTCATAAGAATTTCGGTAAGGATTGGTAAATGAAATCAAAGGCTATTTAAGCTAAATTTCAAAAGTCCTTCTAAAAGTAGGAGTTTCTATTTTCTAGAAAAAGATTCTAAATAGTTTTGTAGCAATTTTATTTTTCCTTCATAAAAGCTCCTCTTACTGAAAAATCAAAATTTAAGTCCCCATAAGAACCCCACCCTAATATCGTTGCAAAAAGTTAAATGGAAAGATATATTGATTTGTCTAACGGTCATAAATAATAGCTTACAAATGAGTTTAGTTGAATTTGGGAAGAAAATGAAGGAGAAATATTTTCTTCGTAAGAATTTCGGTGAGGATTGGTAAATGAAATCAGAAGCTATTTAAGCTAAATTCCAAAAGCCCTTCTAAATCAGATTAGAAAACTGAGGAAGCATAACGCTTTCAATATACCTTGAAAGTTTCTTCTTACTCAGAAATTGAAGATTTCAATCATCTGTTGTGGGTATATAATAGCATACTTCAAAAGGATGGGGATTAAAAAATCCTTATTGAATAGAATTTATAGTCCCAAAGCTGACAAAGAACTGGTAGAAAAAATTGAAATAAATAAGGTAAGCAGAAGATATAACTTTGGTGGTAATGAATATTTGCCTTGAAAGAAATATTGGTTAAAAGAGAAGAATGGAATGCATGAAATTGAAGAGAAAAAGGAAAATAAAGAGATTGCAGTTATATGATTGGACGAGGAATAAAGTTGGTAGCAAACAAAAAGATTAACTTCGTTGAAGAGTTATGTAAGTAATTAATGGATGGAAAGCAATACATGTGCACTGTAAAGGCCCTGAGAAAGAGGAAATAGTTGAAAAATATTAACCCCCCATGAAGATGTTTACGAATAGGAAGCAGAGGGAACATATTGTCCCGCATGAAGATGTTGACGAATGGGAAGAAGAATCAATGTGTTATCCTAGGATGGCTAAATCCTTCATGAAGAGGAATTGAAGTTATTGTGTCCAAATTATTAAAGAAGCTGAAGTGGAATGTAACAGTGATGAAGTTGAGAAAGAGAAAAATCATCCCAATATAGTTGGTGACCATGAAGTAGAAATGAAGAGTTACAAAGAACCATTGAGATCAAGAAGAATTGCAATGATGAGTATATCGCAAACAACCGGCAAAATGTAATAACACATGTAAAGTCAAAGAGAGAAAGGTGTGCCAATAAGAAAGTGAAGATGGAAATGTTGTATCATGTGCAAACTTGTTATTAAAGGATAGAGATTAATCTGGATTGTGATCAAATTGCTGGACAAATACAATAGATTCACCAATATATGCAAGTAGACAATGGATATCTAAAATAAGATGAGAGCAGTGAACTGGTAAAAAATGAAGACCTTTATGAAGATGATGAGACATTGAAGACGTACTTCAAGATGTTTCCAGAATAGATTAATTTCAAGAATCTATTTGACACATGGAATACAGTAAAGATCTAGAAAGGCTTAGAAGAAGAATCAATGACACTGAATTTAGAGATTTAAAGTTTACAACTGGAGCAAAACAATGTAGGAAATCAATAAAAGTAGGAATATTAATCATGGGATCTCTGCCCTTTGGGGGTTGCTACTAACAGTTTATGTGTTGAGTTGCTTCATGCCATTAGAGATGGTCTGGTCGATTGCCCGTTTAGCCCACCACAGCGTCAGTTCCATTTGTGGAAGACTAAGATTTGACCAATCTTGGTGAAAATTTCTATTAATGCAGAGGTCCGAGTTGACAAAGGAAAGGCGATAATGTTGTAAACTATCTTTCAGATGGGCTTTTTTGATGTTTCTCTCTCCTTGTATCATCATGAATATCACATGTAACAAGTGAGTTTTGTATTCAGTGCACTCTTTAGGTTGGGTTTTCAGTGCCGGCTTATAACAATGTAATTTTATTCGTCTCCTTATTTTGATGTTTATGGAGACTTAGCTTTTTTAGGTTTCATTTTTGAGCAAGACCGGAAGTTTTATTTTACTGGTTCTTTCCTACCGGTACTCTTTGAACCAGATTTGTAAAAAAAGAAAATTTATAAATATTAATAAAATTCAATGAAATTTATCACTTTTATCTATAAAAAAAAAGAAAAAGAAAAAGGTAAGCCAATATAAGAATAATGCAATAGGTTATTTCATATTGTATTTGGAAGATTTATCCATAAATAATTCGTAGGAAAACAAGAAAATCAGAACATCTCTTAGAAACGAGAAAAGAATAGGTATTTATTAAAATGAAAGACAAGAATATTTAGAATAGACATTGTATGTAAAGCTCAATTCTTTAAAAAAAGCTTAGAAAACATATAAAAAGATGGGATGTAGCAATGTAAATAGAGTCAATAAGGCGGTGTGAATGTTATTGTTTGCCATTGAATAAAGCAGAATGCATATACAAAAATTTGTATCTCGAAGTTCCGTGAATGTGAAGCTAGTTTTGTTTACTTATATTATGCTAAGTCTATACGTTTCTTCCAGCTTCCTAGTTTTTCAGCTTCCTAGTTTTTCATTATGCTGACAGCCCATGAAATCAAAGTTGTACTAAGCCATGGCATACTGTTCAAGGCAGTGTGTGCATTTTAGTCTCAATAACCAATGGAAATTAAAAAACTGACACAATTGAATGATTAAACTTATTAAATTACAATTCAATTTTGATTATTTTGTAGTGCCTACACCTGAATATATATTTTTTCATACCAAAACAGCGAATATTGCATCTTTCAAGAATGTGAGAAAATACAACAGAAGTTCAAGTATCTCAGTTTGATAATTTAGTATAGTTGCTTTAAGGAGTCTCTACCAATAATGCATTGCTCGATGCTACTCTCTTTATCTTTTTGATTAAGACAAGGAAAATGCTAGAGGAACAACAGTATACCTTTTTCTTTAACTTCTTCGAAGAAACTGAATCCTGAACATTGGCTGCTCCCTCGAGACATTGAACCAAAGTGGTGGAGGCCACTTTCTTTCTTCTTTTGGGAAACTTCTTCTGCTGATTTTCCTCAGGCTGAAGGTGTTCTTTCAAATTCGACAAAATCCGTAGCTTTTTTCCCTTTGAATCTGCATGGGCTTTTTGCACCTTCTGTCGATGCCGCCTCCATTTTGATTTCTCTCGCCAAATTGGACCATCCAAAGGCAACTGATTTACATCTATGGCCAACTGATCTTCACCAGTATTCTGATCCAAATCCTCTAATGTGCAAATAGGAGCCACAGCACATATGTCTGCTAATGATCTCTTTTTAATGGTTCTCACTTTAGGCTTTGCAGACTTAGTTCCAGCTTTTCTAGCATTTGCTTCGACAGAAAGACAGCGATCTATATGAGCATTCAAGGCTGTATTGGATGTTGACGAAAATGTTCTGCAAACAGGGCATACCTTTGGTACCAAAGCATCTGGTAGAGATATTGAATTCCCAAAAACATCATTCTTCTCACCTACATCTTTATTCTTCTCTGGAGCCTGTTCCTTCTTACTATCTTCCAGTGTTTTGAGTTCAGATGCAACCATTTTCTTTCTCTTTTTCTTCCGAACCTCAGTTCCACCCTTGGCATTGAGATGCTTGTCAGATGATTCAAATTCATTCTTTTGTTGTTTGTATATTGCTTCACATGTAATCTTCCCAGTTCCATGCTCCTCAGTTGCTAATCCTGAAGAGCGTGCCAAGTCTGTATCGGAAACACAAACCATGGCATTAGTCTTACGTGAGATCATCAAGTTCTTTTCTGTTTCTTGACATTTATCATTACATTCCCTTGGAATTTTTTTCTCTTCTATCGTGTCCCCTTTAGCTTCTTTGACTTCAATTACATTTACTAAGCCTTCTACAATAGATTCCTTGGCATTTCTTCTTGAAGTTTGACCATTTCTTGCTTTCCTAGAAACCATCTTTTTCTTCCTTGGGTGATTCTTCTGTTTCTTTATCCAACCTTCTCTATATATACCATTCTTGTAATCCTTAGAATCTTCAAGTTTTTCTTTGTTTGAATTATCTGATATTATATTAGATTTCCGTATAGCATTTCCATCAACCAAATTTTCTTTACTTATGAACCTTCCCTGCAAAATGTCATTACGTGATTCAAAAGGTGGTAACAATGGTTGTCTACCATTTTCCAAGCATGTCTGTACATACTTCTGAGAGAAAGGCCAGTTCTTTTTAATATCCTTGGCTCGAACTGACAACGCATATTTTCTGCAATATGGGACCAAGTGGATTCATATAACACACGTAATTAGTTTGTAATTCATACAGTTACAGATGGTTTTTCCAAAACAATGATATGTTCCTATCTTCTCTTTTTTTTTTTGTACATTATGGGCACTCGTTAGCTTTCGCAGAGTAACTAAATTACAAGCTTATTTATGTCATATGCAAAATCTTAAAATCGCCATAAAGACACAACTAACAAATGATTTATGGTTCTTCATATGCATACAAGTTTTGTGTGCCAATCAAGTAAACGAAATCCTTATTCAGCTTAAATAAATCTAATTCTCCAACTTCTAATAGGAGATTAAGCTTAATATTATGCCTACTGTTTAGTTATTATACTGTAGATTTTTTTTATACAGTTCTTTCATTTTAATGATCCAAAACATGGATGCAAACAAAAGTCAACACAATGTAATCCAAAAACTAAGCAATAATCTTAATAGACTGTAAAAATCTAATCTCTCTTATTCATACTATGATTTTAAACAGTTGCGCTGTATTATTAACATCCCCATGAGTGATAGGCTGTGTAAGCATAAAACCCACTAGAATAAGTCAAGAGAATGAGGGGTAGTTGCCACGAGACATCAGATTTGTATTGTGAAATCATGCCCAGCTTTAATCCCCACTGCCCAACTAATCCAGCTAGAAGAGCAGAGCTTGTGTTTATGGTTTTTGTTATTACTTGTTATGCTTGTAAGAAATTGGGAAGATTTTGTACAGGTTTTGCATCTAATAAATCGGTTGAAAAGGCTTTGCAGCTAGACTTTCTTTGACAAGACTATTCAATACTATAAATACAGTAATGTATCATAGGGGCATTTAGGTTAAGATGAAGCAAGTGAAGCGCTTGTTACTGACTTTAGAATCTATATTTATTTTATCTCTAAACCCATTTCAGTTCTCTTAGGTAGCCACAAAGAATAAATGTTTTGAGAGTTCAATTGGAGTATGATACAATTTTTCGGTAGATCACCTAATCCTAATATTCACAAGTCTCGTATCAAAAAAGTGAAAAACAGTTTATACGATTATAAGGATGCGGAGAATGTGATGAGTTTACATGAATATAAAGCTTTGAAGAGAATGAAGAGCATATATCAAGATAATGGGGCGAAGAATTTGGTGTACCTTATTGAGAATTTCTCTAATCGGTCTAAGCTGTTATTGGAAACTGGGTCATCACCACCAAGGTTCTCCTGGTTAGTATTCTTCACCATATGATCTATTTGGTGTTGAGTGGTTAAAACTTTCAAAACTGGCGTAGCATTGCAGCCCAAATTCATTCTGGAATTATGCCCATCTCTATCCCAACAAGATGTCATAGATGTAGCTCTCAAGTTGTCTGCTATGCCCAAAAAATATTATCCCAACCGGCTGTAGCATGTACACCTAGGGTTTAAAACTGTACAAAGGCTAAAACAGCCGGTTGAAAGCATCAGCCCAGTATCATGCGATGACAGTATCTTTCTCTATGGCCAAATCTCAATTACTCCGTTCTGAAGAAACAAGAAATGAAAAGCAATAATGAAGGTTAGAAACTGGCATGTACAGGAAAAAGCATATAACCCAATATAGACATGCGTCAAAAATGGCATGGTATGTCTTATTCCTTTAATAGAAACTACTAAAAATGCATATCACAGCTTATGTAAAGTTGCGTATGGTAGACAATGATATCATACTCCGGAATTGCACAAAAGCCCACATGAAAATACAACCATGTGTCTGACTACGGAATGACAGCTAAAGCATATCTTCCAGAGCTCAAAAAACTGGCATTAAAATCTATGCAGACAGATAAACATGGCGGCAAAATATAAGACAATGACTAAATCTAATCGGCATACCCATCTCAGAAAAAAGGTCTTTACTAGTACTACAAGAGCTTGTCCTTTATCATTGTGACCTTAAAAAACCAGTTTGAAGACTGATGCTCAAATGGGTTTGCACAGTGGTGCCCTAACTCATGAATCTCCCCAATAAAAATCACATCTAAAGAAATCTACAAAGCCTCGTCATTGCTGCAGAGAACTTATCTACATGCTTCCTTAACATCATCACCCACACAAGGAGATCTAAACATGGGTTTGCCAATAGGATCTTCAGTTTTGTGTTTTATCAAAAACTTCCAGGTTCCAGCCATCAAAAACAACAGAAGACCAGAGAGAAGAGGGGAAAAAAGCAGTACCATTTTCTTCTCATCATCTGGCTATGCGGATGCCAACCTCTCAAGCACTCCAGCCTGCTTCTGTGACATATACCCACTATTCTATTGTGGTATACACACACTGTAGTTATGATTTCACACATACCCACTTCATCCAAAGCCTCCAAAATGAGAAGTTTTTCACAAGAAGGGACTGGAAACAGCATTTACACTCTGGGTAGAACTCAAGACAACAGTAAAACAGCTAGTTGAGGCCTCCACACAGTTGCCTGCTCTACTTTGCCATTAAAATATTAGAAGATATGAATATATAAATATATAGTATGTATATATATTTATGATTGGCAGAATATGTATATATGTATATGGAAAACTGAATCCTGCAGGACATTCTGACCGAGTACCTGAGCTGGACATCTGTCCACAAGATCTTTCATTTACAATTATAATTTTATATTTAAATTAAATAGAACTTAGAATATATATATATTCATTATAGTGTTGTCAGTCAAAGTAAATTGCATTGCTACGAGACAGCATGACATGACACTTTCACAATGGGACCCACTCAGCATCCGTACAACCCCTTCTCTCACTACTTTCTGAATGGATATTGGAATATGTTTTCATTTTCTCTCTCTAGAGCACCCATTTTTTTTTGGAGTATGTTAATATAATAATTTGGGTGGACATTGGTTGATATTGTAGTCAATGGGCCCCTTCAATAATCTGTCAAGATGACTAGAAATGTTTTTTTAACCTTGAAAAAGTTAGACAAGAAGTGTTTTGAATTGAAGATCTTGTTGGTAGGTGATGTGCAACATGTAAAAAATTAGTAATATTTGTCACTATTGTCTTGGAGTCAATGTCAAGCATGTTCTCATAAGGAGTGCAATGCTTAAATTTGTTAGGTACAAAACAGTGTTGAGGGAAAACAAAGTACTCTAAAATGCAATGCAAAGAAGCAAGTGATGTCACATTAAAAAAAGACAAAATGTTCATGAGTGAGCAAAAGCTAAGGGAAAAATATGATGTAATGAGTACTTTGATGGGGTCTCCCTTCACAAATAGTGTAAAGAGAACATGGGCTCTTGTGCATGGATGATTGAGGAAAATAATGGCTTAGCTTTTTTAAAATAATTATTTATAAATTGTATATATGTGTTATATGTTTAAGTTTTATAGGGGAGGTATATATGTTTGGTTTGGAATTTAGTTAGATGTCGTCTTTTGTAAGAAGTATGGGTAGTCTTATATTACTATAAGTCATTTGTAGAACAAAAAAAGAGATCACCCATTAACGTGGAATGTAAAAGTACATTTCCTTTCCTTTCCTTTGCTTTGTTGTTTTAAATTCAATTTCACTAGTACATTTATAATAGTGTAGATTTATTTTAAAATTAAATGTATGTTTTTATTAAATAAAATAGTAGGGATGTGATTTTAGATTAAAATCAATTATTAAAATTGATGTTGTATGACATTTTACTTTATAATTCAGATGGATTATTTAAATTTTTATTATAGTAAAAGAAATAAGATAGCCATTTATAGCACAACATTTTAAAATGAATTGAGTTTAATAAAATGCATGGTGGTGGAGCATTATGTTAGATTAAAGTTGACATGTCTTACAACTTATGTTAATATTGAAAAGGAATAGAAGGAATGCAAGTAGAGATAATTTTATAAGGAGTGGACATGTAGGAGTTGATAATATACGTAAAGATGTTGCAAATGATAATATATTATTTATAAAAAAATTAATATGAAAAATATAGAAGTTGAAATATAAGTAAGGATATTGTAACTCAAAATTTAATGCTTGTAAAATTATCCATCATGTAATTTGATGTGTTCTATTATATATAAATAATTGGAAGGCTATCATATTATAGATAAAAGTATATTGAGGATGTGCATTTTTAGTAAAAACCAACAAAGAAGAATTAAAATCTATATGTTTGCTTAGATTCATTCAAAATAATCTTCATGATATGAATCTATACATTGTCCCCCACTAGAAAATAATTCACGTTGCAATTTACTGGTGAAGAAAACTGAATAGATTTGTATCATGAGATTATTTTGGATTATTCTAAATAGACATCAAATTTGATTCTTCTTTGTTTATTTTTATTTAGCAATGCACATCCTCTATATACTTTTATGTATAAGTTTTTGCATGTATGATCTCTGTTAGAATAACTGAGAGGGGGGGCGGGGGTGAATCAGTGGCGTCAAAAATTAATCCAATAATCCAAGCAAAACTTTATGCCACAAATATAAAACCTCTAGTTATCTTTAGTCCTACAAGATGTATGCCTTGTGTGAATCTAACATATATATACTGCTTGGTGATTATACTATTTATCCTTTTTCTTAAGCTTTACCGAATAGCAGCTATCTTTTCCTAGCCTTTACCGAATATCAGTAAATAAACTTAGTGTTTATCGATCAATCCTATTTTAGTAATGTGTAAAGCAAAACATCAAAGCAATGAACCATATACACATTTGACACATGGATTTTTAACGTGGAAACCCTGTTAAGGGAAAAACCACTTGGGACCGATAACCCAAAATTTTCACTCTTCTGAAGTGAGCTCAGTGAAGAGCCAACCCTGTTAAAGGTTACAAACACACTAATAAGTCCGACCTTGTTAGAGGATTTAAAACCATTGGTTATTCTTTTGACCTTGGGCATTCACTATGTTGTCAACAAGAAAAACCTTTTGATACTCTTGGGTATCTCAATACATTAAGGACTATTAAATCCCACTCGATTAAGAGATTTTCTGAATCAATGGTTAAACTGAAACAGTAAATGATCTGTTCATTAATACAACTTAATCTTGCATATATTTTAGATCTATTGTAAGTCCATAATACCTCTCTGATCAATATGTTATTATATTCCTTTGCTCCCCTCCTTGTTCTTTTTGCTCGGTGAATGTTATTGCTTCTATGTTGCTCAGTGTCTGCAGAATTCTTGGCTCTATCCTTCAGCCAGTATGATCAGATCTATATGAAGACTTCTATCTTCACCAGAATTATACTCAGCATTCCTCTCCTCATAATGAATTATTTATCTCTTTATATAAACATGATTTCACCGATTACATTCCTTTTCTTTCTTGTTTTTGACATAGATAGCTTTCTTGATCTGCAAATCTCATCATGCATTGCTTTAATCTTTAAATATTTGCTTTAGATTTTTTCCACAAATCTCTCCTTGTTTTCTGTGCTTTAAATCTCCTTCTTATCCTTAGTTTATCTGATCGATGAAAACAAAGTAATGAATCAGTTAACTCTAAATTTAGCTCCTGCTAGCTAAGTATTTTATCATTTCCTAACTCCAATTCTGATCGGTGAAAGACTTCAGTTGTCCTTGGGCACCATCTTCAATTCTACTCGGGGTTCACTTTAGTTATGCTCGGTGTTGCGGTGCTCGGTATACCCTGTGACTGCTCAAGGTTCTCTATCTGTTGGTGTGCACTATCCGTCAATGTTTACTATCACTCGGTGTACACTGGCTTTATATGTTTACCGATAACACAAACTTTATCTCTTTGGTTTATTGAAGTCTATGACATTATGTATATGACCAATCAAATTATATCAAGTTGACATCAATGACAATACAATACATTAACTGATTTAATGTCTTGCATTTACTTTCTGGAGCTCAGTGATCATCAACTTTTCATCTTCAAACATTCAATCAGTTATAGTTCATCAATCTCTCCCTTTGGCATTGATGACAACATACTTATCAAAACAATATGAAATATGTAATGTAAAGCATGCAATATCATACCAAACTTATTGTTCTATAACCAATACAAATATCTGACTCTCGGTAAGCTCTTCTAACTTAGATTTGATTCTTGCAGAGTGCTTCATTCCCTTCAATAGATAGATGTAGCAATTTTGTCTTTTGTCTCTCCCTTTGTTGTAGAATCTCTTCTCCCTTTTATAGATAGGTATGCAGTGAAATTTTTGTCAATTCTCTCCCTTGGATGAATGGTTGTTTTATTTGAATATTTCTCTCCTTTTGACTGTTCCTCTCTCTAATGGATATTTCTCTTCTTCTCTCCCTTTGGATGATCATGATAGATATTTCATAATTGGATCTCTCTCTCCCTTTGACAGCAAAGCCAAACAAAAATATATCTTTCTCCTCCATCAGCAATATAGCTATGTAGTAGCTAACAATTTTTCTAGTGTTCGGTTCATATAAGTACCTTTCTATGTACTTATATATCATTGCAGTCCATTTCTTTTCTTGCATCAACATGAATGATCTTCTAATAATGTATAGGCTGATGCAGCCTTGCTCCTAGTCAGCTTAGTGACCAGTAGACAAGGGTTGGACCCCTAGTCTCTTCCTCAGGTACTCAAATGTATCTTTTGGCAGTGGCTTTGTGATTATGTCTGTTAATTGTTCTTTGGATTATACATATTCCAGTATCACCTATTTCTCTTATACTTGTTCCCTTAAGTAATGATACTTGATAGCAATGTGCTTTGTCTTAACATGCATCATAGGGTTCTTTGAAATATTGATAGCACTTGTATTATCACAATGGATAATCACTAGATCAAGGATTTCTATATTCATACCTTTCATCAATTGCTTGATCCATGTAATGTTAGAGCAATTTGAAGCAGCAGCCACATATTCTGCTTCTGTAGTGGATTGTGAGATGCATCCTTGCTTTTTACTTATCCATGTGACAAGTCTGTCACCCATAAAGAATGATCCTCATGTTGTGCTCTTTCTATCATCTATGTTTCCATCACAATCAACATCTGTATATACTTGAAGCTCAAATTTGCCTTCTTTATTATACCACAAGCTATATTCTTTGATATTCTTTAGATATCTCATAATTATTTTGACATCAGTCATGTGTGATTCCTTGGGATTAGTAGAGAATCTTGCAACTATTCCAACTGCATGTGTTATATCTGGTCTAGTATGTACAACATACATTAGTTTGCCAATCATATATCTATATAAGGTATGATTTACCTAGGTTGACTTGTCTTCTTTTGACAGTATGCATTCGGTTGTCATAGGTGTTCCAACTGGTTTGGAGTCTTCCATTTTGAATATCTTCATAACTTCTTTTATGTATTTGGATTGTGTGATGTAGATGCCTTCATCCTATTGTAGAATCTGTAGACAAGGAAATAATTTGATCTCTCCAAACATTGACATCTCAAACTCTTTTCTCATTTCATCAGAAAATGATTTTCATAACATATCATTACCTCCAAATATGATATCATCAACAAATATCTTAGCAATCAAAATGTTATCATCAATATCTTCTTTTAAATATAGATTACTCTTATCACTTGTTCTTACAAATCCAATACTAATGACATATGAGTGAAGTCTTTCATACCATGCTCTCGATGCTTGTTTCAATTCATACAAGGCTTTATGTAGTCTAAAAACCATGTTCCTCTTGTTAGGATCAACAAACCCTTCTGGTTGTTCAATGTATACTTCTTCTTCTAGTATTCCATTTAGAAATGCAAATTTGACATCCATTTTGTATACTTCAAGAATCCTTTGAAAGAAACATAAGCAAGTAGAATTCTTACTCCTTCTAGTCTAGAAATGGGTGCAAAGGTTTCTCCATATTCAATACCTTCTTCTTGAGCATACCCTTTACATACTAGTTTTGATTTGTTCCTTCTGACTTGTCCATTCTCATTTAGCTTGTTTTTTAATATCCATTTGGTACCAATGACATTTTTTTCATTCGGTCTAGGTAATAATGTCCATGTTCTATTCTTTTCAATCTTCTCAATTTCTTCATTCATTGCACTAACCCATTCTTGATTCTCAAGATCAGTATTGATCGATTTAGGCTCAAAATCATAAATCAAACATCTAGTGTTCAGTGACTTACTTCTTGTTCTCATTCCATCCTTTTTGTCTCCTATGATCTGGTTTTGTGGTTGGTGTCTTCTGACATACTTGGCAAGTACCGGTTCAAATCTTTGTTCATCATTCTGATCATCATCTTAACCTTCATTTTGATCTTCATCATCGCTCGGTTCAGCATTGTGAGCAATTTCCTGATTTTTGATGTGTGCGGCCTAATGCTCAGTTGCATTGTTCTGTTGCTCGATAGTGATACACTATTGCTTGGGCAGAGTGTCAGGTTCTTCATTGTAGAAAAATCTGTTGTAATCATTCGGTTCTTTTCTTCTTTCCTCATCATTTTTCTCAACAAATTCATCAACTTTGACATTTGCACTTTAAATGATTTTGTTAGAGGATTTGTTAAGACATTTATAAGCCTTTCTTTTGGTAGAAAAACCTAGAAATATTCCTTCATCACTTTTGGAGTCAAGCTTTCCATTTCTATCATATTTCAATATATAACATTGACTTTCAAAAATTCTAAAATAACTTACATTGGGTGTGTATCCATACCATAGCTCATAAGGTGTCTTATTGGTGTCTTTCTTCAATTGAACTCAATTTAATGTACAGACAGTAGTACTTACAACTTCTCTCCAGAATGTTTGTGTGATGTCTTTCTCAATCATCAATGTTCTGGCACAATCAACAATTGATTTATTTCTTCTCTCAGCAATCCCATTTTGTTGTGGTGTTCTTGGTGTAGAAACATGTCTTGTAATTCCATGTTCATTACAAAAGTTAGTGAATTCATCCAAAATAAATTCTCCTCCTCTATCTGATCTTAGACATTTTAGTTCCTTTCCACTTTGTTTTTCAACTATTGCTTTATACAATTTAAACATCTTGAATGCTTCTAATTTTTCTTTTAAGAACATAACAGTCATCATTCTAGAATAATCATCAACAAAGAGAATGATGTATCTATCACTATAATAGCTCTTTGTTCTCATTGGTCCACATAGATCAGTATGGACTAACTCTAGAATAGCATTAGATGTGTAGGTTTTGCTCTTGAAACTAGACTTTATCATTTTACCTTTTTGACAATTCTTACACATGACATGTTCGGGTTTTGACATGCTCGATAATCCTCTTACCTTTCTCTTCTTTCTTATCCTAACCATGTTGTCAAAATTCACATGACATGACCTTTTATGCCACAACCAAATTTCTTCATTTCTAACCAATAAACAAGTGGTCTTAATATCATCAAGATAGAATAGGTTACCTTTTGTTTGTTCACCAGTATCGATCAACCTTCCTGTTTCATTATAGATCTTTTCCTTTTTGTTCTCAAATGCAACTCGGTGACCTGTGTTATTCATTTTTGAAACACTCAATAGATTATAGTTAAGTCCTTTCACCCAATATGCATTTTCACATCTGATCAGATTATTCAACATGATGGTTCCTTTACCCTCAATTGGACAAGGTGAGTCATTACCCATTCTTACTAATCCACCATTATAATATTCAAAAGTTTTAAACTTTTCCTTATCTCCAGTCATGTGGTGAGTACATCCACTATCAATAATCCAGACATCATTTTTACTAACCTTAGATATGAGGCACAGTTTCAACATACCTTTCTTCTTCGTTTGAATCATCCTTCATAGAAACAAATACTACCTTAATATCTTCATCAGATTCAGTGTCAGTATTCTCAGCTTTGTTCTTAGCCAAGTAATAAGCATTCTTTTCTTTGTCCTTGTAGTCAGTTATCTCTTCTATCAGAGTGTCGGTTTCTTTGGTAATCTCGGTCATCACTTATGTCAAACTTATTTTCATAAGATCTGTCATTATTTCTTTCATCTTTTCTTTTATTAGGGCATCTAGCAGCAAAGTGTCCAATCTCTTTACAATTAAAACAGAACAAAGGTAATTTACCTTTGTATCTACCTTTGCCTCTTTGCAATCTTCTATCCATTAGTGCTTCAATTTCATCAAGTTCTTGTTCATCACTATCACTTACTATCATTTCTCATAATGTGTTTATGACTTGATTTACTTATTTTCAGAGAAGATTTGAATGCAGACTCAATAGTTGGTAATACATTGTTATCAAAGTTATTCATTCAAATGAAATAAGTCTACCAATCAAACCATCTAGAGTAACATTGTTATTTTCTACTGCTCTCATTTCTTGAATTGCAGATACTCTAATAGCATAAACATGCAATAAGGTTCTGAGAATTTTACTTACCACTGTTTCTTCTTCAAGTACACCTCCTACTCCTCGGATAGCATTAACAACCTCTTTGATTCTGCAACTGTACTGAGTGATGTTTTCTCCTTCTTTCATTCTTAGGTCATCAAACTTTCCTCTTAGGCTTTCAGCCTTAGCTCTCAACACATTTTTATCTCCTCTATGTACTAGCTTGAGTTTTCCCACATTTGCTTTGCAGTGGTGCATGATTTGACATTTTCAAATTCAGCATCAGAGAGTGAGAAAGCAAGTTCTATCATCATAGAATTATGTTCATGTTTCTCTTAATTGATCAACTGTCGGAGGTCCAGTAGTTAACATAAATTCAGTATCCAAGTATTGTGTGACATTATTTCCAATACCTGAGAGGTGGATCCTTATCCTGCTTTGCCATGATGCAAATTTATCCTTGCTCAACTTAAGCACATCCCTTTTTCTCATCTTGTGATATTTATCTTGAGTCTTTAAACTCTCTTCCAAGCACACAAGCTCCGATACCAATTGTTAGAATAACTGAGAGGGGGGCTGAATCAGTGGCCTCAAAAATTAATCTAATATTCCAACCAAAATTTTATGCCACAAATATAAAACCTCTAGTTATCTTCAATCCTACAAGATGTATGCCTTGTGTGAATCTAACATATATATATTGCTTGGTGATTATATTATTTATCCTTTTCTTAAGCTTTACTGAATAGCAGTTATCTTTTCCTAGCATTTACCAAATATCAGTAAATAAACTTAGTGTTTACCGATCAATCATGTTTTAGTTTTGTGTAAAGCAATGAACCATATACACATTTGACACATGTATTTTTAACGTGGAAACCTTGTTAAGGGAAAAACCACTTGGGACCGGTAACCCAAAATTTTCACTCCTTTGAAGTGAGCTCGGTGAAGAGCCAACCCTGTTAAAGATTCCAAACACACTGTTAAGTGCGACCTTGGTAGAGGATTTAAAACCATTGGTTAGTCTTTTGACCTTGTGCATTCATTATGTTGTCAACAAGAAAAACCTTTTGATACTCTTGAGTATTTCAATACATTAAGGACTGTTAAATCCCACTCGGTTAAGAGTTTTTCTGAATCAATGGTTAAACTGAAACAATAAATGATCTGTTCATTAATACAACTTAATCTCGCAAATTTTTAGATCTATTGTAAGTCCATAATACCTCTCTGATTAATATGTTCTTATGTTCCTTTGCTCCCCTCCTTGTTCTTTCTGCTCGGTGAATGTTGTTGCTTCTCTGTTGCTCAGTGTCTGCAGAATTCTTGGCTCTATCCTTCAGCCTATATGATCAAATTTGCATGAAAAAATCTATCTTCACCAGAATTATACTAAGCATTCCTCTCTTCATAATGAATTACTTGTTTCTTTATATAGACATGATTTCACCGTTTACATTCCTTGTCTTTCTTGTTTTTGACGTAGATAGCTTTCTTTATCGGCAAATCTCGCCGTGTATTGCTTTAATCTTTAAAGCTTTGCTTTAGATTTATTCCACAATATCTCCTTTTTTTTTGTGCTTTAAATCTCCTTCTTATCCTTAGTTTATTTGATCGGTGAAAACAAAGTAATCAATCAGTTAACTCTATATTTAGCTCCGGTTAGCTAAGTATTTTTTCATTTCCTAACTCCAGTTCTGAATGGTGAAAGACTTCAGTTGTCCTCGAGCACCATCTTCAATTCTTCTCAGGGTTCACTTCAATTATGCATAGTGTTTTGGTGCTCGGTATACACTGTGACTGCTCAGGGTTCTCCATATGTCAGTGTGCATTGTCCATCGATGTTTACTGTCACTCAGTGTACACTAGATTTATATGTTTACCAATGACATAAACTTTATCTCTTTGGTTTCTTAAAGTCTATGAAAGTATGTATATGACCAATCAGATTATATCAAGTTGACATCAATGACAATATAATACATTAATTGATTTAATTTCTTGCATTTACTTTCTGCAGCTCGGTGATCATCAACTTTTCATCTTCAAACATTCAATCGGTTATAGTTCATCAGATCTCATAACATAGGCTCAATTTGATGACCATATAATTGTATTTGCATTTTTTTATTATAATATACAATGAAACAATTTACTGTATGCATGGTATAAATGTGAAAGTTTGGGTATACAATAAAAAGTCTCACTGATCATAATAAGTATTAAATGAATGTTTAATTTCCTTTCTTTTCCATGAACCATTTGAAGAACAATGTTAAGAAGATAAATTGCTATAAGAAGTCTACCCGATAGGGAGGGCTAACTATTTAAAACTACTTCTCATGGATTATATATTACATAAGGAAATCAAACCCTCTCCAAACTAAAGCAATCTAAATCTCAAGAGAAAATTCTTGAGAGATGTGTGAATCTTATAACATTTGCTCCCAATGTTTATGCACAAAAGGAAATTATTTTTGACATAATCATTAAAAAATGAAATGGTAGGAGATTTGAAACAACTACTACAAAGCACACTAGATTATCTTTTCTCTTCTTTCCATGATGGGTGGTATACATAAAATATAAAAGGTAATGAATAATGCATCACAAAATAGGGCATTTAAAAAATGTGAACTTACATCCATGAAATTCAAAACTCAAATGTCCACATGAAATCTAAACCAAGTTGTGCTCTTGCTTGAAAAGAATCCTTTTAATAGTTTGGTATTTGGGGATGAATAGATATATTTACAAATCAAAGCTCACACATACTTCCATCTATTCGTAGCTAGTTTTATTGAAGGATATCAAAACTAAAATCCATTCAAATAAAATAATTAGTTAATAAACCACATAAAATACTTAATTTTTAGTATGGATGTTCAAAGATTGTCGAAACAGTTTGAAATCGTGGATAAAAAATGACATGCAACCATGCAAACCTACCAAGATAGAGCTTAAATAGTAAGTTATAACTAATTCATTGGTCTTTGAATCCTCAAAATCATGAAATTTATGAATAATACATTCAGGAAATAATAATTCAAGATTAGCAGACATGGTTTTCTAAAAGGTGACTTTGTTATTGTTGAAGGCAATCTACATTTATGTAAGCAAAATATTGAAGAAATGGCTCAACAAAACTATTTTAGAATTAACTTGTTGGTAGGTCCTTGCAATGCAATTTGAATTATGAATCAGATTACAATACCTGGTGTGATACTCGCGGTATTGTAAAATTCAATACAAAAACCAGAAGATTAACAACATAATTGCAAGCCAAAAGTGATCCATTCTATTCAAAATTAGAATTTATACAAAGATGATGGATCCCAAGGGTCACTAGAACCTCTTGGAAATGAAATGAAGAGTCCTCATAATATTTATTACAAATAAACTATAAAAAAACTTCCAAAAAATATCAAAGAACTATATATAAAAATAGGCCCACTTGGAGAAGGCACAACTTTCTAGTCCTAGCTCTAAATTGCAAACCGTTTACTCTGTCAAAAAGGTCTTCAATAAATATCTAACCAAAACTGAACCCTACTTTAGGAAGATAGGCCCCAAAATGCCCCGAAGACCGTAAAAAATGTAGTTTACCAAAACATTGAAAATACTAAAAAAATGGATTTCAATATTTCCAAATTCCATCCTGATCATTCCTCCCCCCTTGAGAGGCAATGAGACCCATTGCACTAATCTGCTACAAGAGATGAGGAAATTGTTCTTCAATTTGTTCCCTATTTAACCACTTGCCTTGATGAGAATGTTGAATGTTTTGATTTCTCAAAGTCTTTAAAATGACTTCAGTAACCTGGTCACACCGGACTGGAGCAGTAGTAGATGGATTTAATTCTGCAGCTTGAATATGTTCAGTATCTTGGGAAATGTCCAACAAAGGAGGAAAATAGGGTCTCAACAATTCCACATTGAAAACTGGATGCAGTTCGAGAAAGGATGGCAAATTAAGTTCAAAAACATATTCACCAACTTGTTTCACAATAGTATACAACCCATAACGAAGAGGACAAAGCTTCTTTTTTGGTCCGTGAAGGCGCTCTATATGAAAATGTAACCATACATTGTCACCAATATGAAACTGATGAGGAGTTATATATTTATCGTGCCTTTCCTTATACTTACGATTAATCTACTCCATAATCTCATGAACTTGTTGTTGTAGGCATCTAATGTTATCAATGAATTTTTCTACTTTATCTACCTCCTTGTCAGCATTCAATAGACTATCAAATTGCAGAATTGGTAGTGCTACTTCCATAGGTTCCAATGGTTGATACCCAAGGAAAACCTCAAATGGACTATGCCCTTTAGTACTATGGAGTGCACAGTTGTAGCTGTGTTGCACGTAGAGTAAGCTTTCATCCCATGTGCGAGGATGTTTTGAATGGTTCATCCGTAAGATATGAATGATCATTCAATTTGCCACTTCTGTCTACCCATCTGTTTGGGGATGGAATGTTGTGGACTTTGTCAACTTTGTGTCCATTTTATCCCATAGTGCAGACCAAAAATTATTGATGAACCTTCTATCCCTATCTGAAATAATGTTTTTGGTAAACCAAAATGAACCCAAACATGTTCAAAAAATAGCTTAGAAGTCTCTTCTGTAGAAATCTTCTTTTTACATGTCACCATGATAGCCATTTTAGAAAAAATATCTACCACAACATATACACAATCATGTGTTAATCAAATCATGAAGATCTGATGGAGATGATGAAGACCGAGTGATACCGAGTATCATGATTATAAAAATGGTTAGATCAATTGTTGTTTTTTCATTGGTGTCAAGCAATTGATATTAATTTTTATTATGTTACCGTATCTTAAGAGGAGAAGTTAAATGGGTGACAAATATAGATCAAACAATAATGAAGTAATGTTGATATAGTTGTTTTTTACTATATATTTGATGTTATCAAATCAGTACAATTGATTGATTAAGTCAGAAATTGTAAAGAATTAAAGTTATGACTGAAAGAGTTACTTTATCGAGCTAGATAGAGTCAATCAATATAGAGCTATGTAAGTCGGTCACAGTTACTGAACACTGAGTGAAAGACAATCACCAAGCACCGAAGATGAGTTAGACACCGAATAGTGAATGAAGACAATTACCGAGTTGCAAAGCAAGTATTACTAAAGACAAGATATTGATTGTAAATGATGATAAGATCGAATTTAAAGTGAAGCAATGATGAGCTGGATGAGGATAAGAATTAAATGAAGTTTCTTAGAAGATCTAAAAATGTGAAAATTCAATGAGAAGATCTAAGGTGAAGATCAAGCGATTAAACCTAATTATGAGAGTTCCAAGAAAAGTTCAAGTTCTGAGGTAAAAGTGAAGTGGTTTACCGAGTTGAGATTTATGAAGAAGATGATCGAATGACAGAGCACAAATGATGGAAAATCTAATTAAGGAGAACAAAAAGCCCTAATATTACAAGTAAGTAAGAATAAAACGTGGATTATAGATAGTGGTTGTTCACATCACATGAAAAAAAAATATTTATATATCCATATAAATTATGCACTACTATTTTGATTTAGCAATAGGGATTTAGGAATCTGGCCACTCTTTGCATTATCGGGACATTTTCTTATTCTAGGGTTCCCAAAGGACACTTCTAAGGGAAAATTAAGGTTTGAGAGTATGTCTATTTGCATTTTGTGTATATATATATATATATTATGATTTAGTTCAGCGTCAGGGGGATAAGCTAGCACTTTTCTAGGTTGGGGGTACCTTTTGTATGGTACAGTTAGATCTCTTTGTTTCTATCTTTGTAACATAATTTTCACCTACTAGAAATGGGTTATCTCTCAATATAGCCTACATACCTTATTATACGCTCCTAATTTTATTGATTATCTCATCCTTTTAAAATAAAAGGCAGTAACTACCAAGTACGACATAAATTCTGGATGCCACTGGAAATGTCGAGAAGCTATCATGCTAAGAGAGTTGCAAGCCTTTATTATTTTTTGAACCATTGGTGTCATCTCCTATAATTATTGATGCATCCACATTCTAAGTCAGGTGAATAGGTCATTATTAGGTTCGACTTTTAGTAGTTTAATCTAGAAAGACTAAGGGGACATAATTCTGCAAATCTGTGAGGAATAGACAATAGCTTTAACCATGGAGTCCACTATGTGCTTGGTGCCAGAGGGAGAATGTAGGATTATGGAATTTAAGAGACGAATTAAACCAAAAAGGTGGGAAAGAGTCCTTCAAGAAGTGGATGACTTAGCTAATCTAGAAGTTAGGATCATAATGGGCAAAGAAACAGTGGATTATGACCTACATTTTAGAGTGAATTTTGACATTTCAACTACCTTCTAATCCCTTCTTTTGTTGATGGGTATGGAAAAGAAGGATGTCATCAAGTTGTGCAGAAGTGTTTTTTTGTGGTGAGTTAGTGGAAAGGTTGGACATAGTGGTTAGGAATGTCAACGAAAATCTCATGATTCCATACCTAGAATATTATATTGTCGAGGAAGGCATCAACCCTGGGGTGGAGGTGGTAAAGAGACCACTGTTGATTATCAAGGCTCTTCTACTTTTTGAAGCAAGGAAGAAGGAAATAATCTTGAGCACAAATTTCCTAATGAAATGGCTTCATCTCAAACCTGCCTCTAAGGATCATTGGTGGAAAGAATACATGTATGTGATTGGGTATAAGGCTCCCGCAAACATTCTTGATATCAACATTGAAATGATTCAATTTCTCTCACCTATCACCAATTAGGAAAGGCAAGGTGGGTGATTCAAATGACAACATGGAAGACGACGATAATGTTGACCCATCAAATGCAAGGAACACATATGTGGATGTAAGCTTACTTGAGGAATAGGGTAGTTTTTTCTGTTAGTAGTAGTATTAGGTTACTGGTATATTATGAAGTCCTAATTCTAGTAATATATAGGGTAGATCGCTCAAATACAACTAACTATAAAATATGGGCGGGTTTAGCATTTTTGACATTGTGATGGTATTATGGATATGGATTTTACGCATATATTACCAAAGTGTAATAGACTTATAAAAGTTTGGTTGCGGATTGGTGCTAACTAGGTGATGTGAAGACTATAGACCATTTTGATATTAAGGTCTAATTTAATTAGATGATGTATATATTTAGATTTTCCCTTAGCTCTACAGATGTTGTACAGTATAGATATCTAATATGAGGGTTTCTGTTAACACACTTTTAAGGAGTGGTATGTGGTTTGAATGATGTTCAAACTTTTTGGATACTCTCATTATCATTAAATGGCTATAGTACATTTTAGTTTCTTTCAAGTATGATTCTTTGTGGTCTTAGATGAAAAAACTAATTGAGGGTTTTAATTAGGTATTCTAAATCAAATATGTATAATTCCTATACAGGGACCAACATTACAGGTATATATAATATATATGTATGGGACATGTACAATATTTTAAATCTCTCAAATTAGCATCCTTGTAGATCACGGTTAAATCATGGGTCTAGGCAGATATGGAATAATGTATCTATTAAAAATTCAAGTGATATGCAAGATTTGATTTTGAATGCTTACATGTATGTACTTCCTATACATAGTAGTAGCATAACAAGTATAGAAAATATACATGTATGGGTTATATTCAACATTCCAAAAATTTCAAATTTGTAACCTTGTGTATTATTATTTTATCATATCCAGTCAAATAGGATATAATGAAAATGCATGTTGTATATGTTTATAAGTGTTGCTTTAAGATTTGTTTACTTTTAAAGATTGCATGGTCTTGAATATCTTGTGCTCTACCTTTCTATTATATTGTCTTGAATCTCTTAGTAGAAATCGTGGGAGAAAGAGAAAGGGTTCCATTGAACTTATTCCTTATATGGACTACATTGGGATGTCATGTTTGTAGTCTTTTATGTATTGGAAAGTATGGGTGTCTGAGGGAGAAATTCATCTTTCAGGTATGGAATTGGAAAGTAATGACATACTGAATTAAAGTAGAATGATAAGGCATCTGCTTGTATGCACCCTAAAATGGTCACCTGGACTATGGGCCCCCATTTATCAATTTATCGAATTCCTGAATCATTGTTTTGCAACATTTTCAATTCAAATCAATTTCCTTGATCAAATCGTAATTAATTCAATTATTTCAATATTCCTAAGGTTTGATCATTTCATCAATTATCTTATTTAATTAAAAGAAAACAATTCATTTTTATGAAATAAAATAATTTTATTTAATTAAAATTCCTTTTTAATTAAATAATCTTATCTTATTTAATTAAAATCTCTCTTAATTAAATAATATTATCTTATTTAATTAAAATATCCCTTTTAATTAAATTAAATAATCTTATTTA
>MU225518.1:165805-180182 GCA_018584345.1 Thuja plicata | reverse complement strand
AACCCTCACCCATGCTTCTTAAACCCTCACCCATACCTCATTAATGGTTTCATAAATGAAGCATTAATGGCTCTTACATATTCCTTCCACCCATACCTCATTAATGAGTCTTACACCCTCATTAATGGCAGCCCTTATAGAGTCATTCTCCCCTTCCTCCATTTCTCCTATAAATAGTGTGGATTTTGAGCTCAAATGGCCCTTGATTTTATGAAATATATTGTTGTAATGCTCCTAATTTTGAGAATTTGAAAGCATCCTTATGCTGCCCATATTTGGAGAATTGAAGAAGCAATCTCATATTACTCATGTTTAGGACTTTCATAGTGCTTTCTAGCTTAAATCTTATATATATTGTTGTAATCTTCATTTCTAGAGCTAGCATGCATGTTTTTGAATCATTTAGATTACTTTTCTTTTGAATCTTCCATTCTTAGGTTGTATTTGTCACTGGAATATGCATAATCTGAGGGCTATTATGTCATTTTTCATACTCCTAGATAGGAAGTAATAGATCAATTTTAGTGATTGCTATGTTTGCTAACCCCTTGTTTTCACTAATGTAATGATTTATTGAAGTGTTGTGTCTCTTAACAGGTACAAAAATCACACACACATCTTTGGCACCCACTGTGGGGCAAGATTGCTCAAAATTTCATCAAATTTTGCTCTTTGACCTTAACATTTTCAAAATTTGCAAGCACTTTATCATTTTTGGGAGAAACTTATCATTTCCAGTCATTCTTTTATCATTTCTGGGAGCAACTTATAATTTTCGATGAATCTTTTATCATTTTTGGGAACAACTTATCATTTTTGGGAGTTTTAATATCATCTGCTGCTGCACTTCTGGAAGGTAAAAATTGACCTTAAAATCATTTCCGGTAATCATTTTTGCATTTTTTGTATGAAATATCATTTCGCGTAAAAGGAATATTGTCCTAGGTATGTTTTATCGTTTGGGGTTAATCTTTTAGCATTTTTGGGGTTTATCATTTTGGGTTTTTGAAATATCATTTGTCGTCTAGGGGGTAGAAATACAGGGTTCTAACATTTACAAATTTGATTTCTAACTTGCTAACATGGTTGTTTTCATGATTTTGATCCTATTTTTAGCCTAAATTGTGTTTGCAGATTGCTGTCAGAGCTAAGAAAGTGAAAAGAAGATACTAACTTGTGGTTTTACAGGTTGCTAACCCATTATCTTGACTTATACTCTTTTCTTATACTTTCAAAACTAAATGACATTTTCCAATCTTATACTAAATTGACCAAAGGAATATGCTCTTTTCCTTTTTAAGGAAAATCAGAAACTCACAAGTCAATTTATGATTTGAAAATAATTTGGAGTAATTGAACAAAGAAAACCTCATTGTCTAATTTTGGGATCAGTAAATGAACAACACAAATCACTAAATCTTGTGGATCAAAGAACAAGTTCAAACTGTATAAATTCATTTTTGGGACACAAATATTGAACAAGCAAACTCAATAAATAATGTGGTCAATTGAACAAGGCAAATTTACCTTCAAGCATCCTATTTTTATTAAATAGGAACAAACTAAATCGAGCTCAACATAGCTTGAAGGAATGAACATTGCTTTGCAAGTTTTGGGAGAAAACAACATGGATTAGGAGAGTATGCTCTTCTTCCTACGAAGAATAAAAAATATAGACATCTTAAGCTCGCCAATCCTTTGTACATTTATTTAACAGTAGAGGGCCTGTCGGTTGAGGAAAAAATTTCCTGGGAACGACCCAAGTGAGGATAGGTTTTATGCCAACCCTTCCAACTCACTATAAATAATTGCTTTCTCATAGGCTAAAGCCTTAGATGAAAAAGCCGATTTTGTTGATGGAATTTCGACATCATTCCTTGAACATGCTTGGGTATGTGTAGAGCGGAGCCGCTTGGATCTTGCTTGTGAGACTACACATATTCAGGTACTCATAGGGCTATACGCCTAAATTTTTATTTGTGCAATTCTATGGGGGACGGTTTCAAATGGATTGCCCAATAATCTACAACTTCAACTAAAAGAATTCCCAATTCATCCCCGAAAGGGTGATAATATTTGTGCAAGGCAAAAATTAATTTCCCCAAGACACTCATCATATTGTGCCCTCACTTGTGTTTGGAGTCAAATAACACAACATCATGACTGGAGCCATTATATGCTTGGTGATGGTTGTATTCTGATTAGCATTTGAGTGTGTACCTGATTCAATGAGCAAATATTTTCATCCTCCACCTAGAGAATAGGAAAAAGATGTGTGTCTGTTTCACCCTCCTAACAATGCAAATTTGTTTGACGTGCTTGCAAAATTATTAAAAAGATAAACTCTTCAAACAAGCAACAAAATTCAAACCTTGGTCTACATGTGTTTTTCAATCATTGAAAAATCTCAAGAATGCGATCTTCAAACTTCACGCACTTTCAAAATGAAACTGACAATGTTTGAACAGTGGGAACTTGCATCATTGCCTCTTAGAGGAAGATATTTTATTTTGGATCCCCTTTTGACTCTTTATTCTATCCTTATTGCTTCTTTTGGTCTCACTATGACTATATCGAAAACTTTTTTAGACATCTACCTTGCATGTCCCGTCAGACTCTTGTAATCTATCTCAATACGTGTGGTCTACCCGCTTTTTACAACAACTTGGTTCCCAACTCACTATCAGGGAATTCTAACCGCCTAACACTAGAATCACTTACTTCCACCCAAACACAAACAACACTTCTACCTAGACACACTCACTTGAATGATTTGAGACTCTACCTAACACTATTGGGAAACGTTGACGAAAGTTGAGACATAACCACATGGTTAACACAAGATGCAACAAATAGACATCTAAAGGATCGGAAGTACCTCCTAAATCAACACACTTTCTAGGAGAAACATCTCATAGTTCCCTACTTGATCTAGACTCTCCACAAATAGATAGCGACACTCGTAGATGGAGTGAGGCTTTTGAGGAATATAATGATGGTAAACACAAAAAGCCCGAAGATACAGATGAGGAGGAAGGACCCAAATTTGAACATGGCCCATTTGGATCAGACAGTGAAGGGGAAATTCCTGAAGATGAGTATGAAAAACTCAAACAAAGTAAACGAATCCACAAGATATTGGAATGGATAATTGATGATGATAAAGAAAAGTACTTCCTCCATCTAGCATCCACAAGTGTCAAATTACCCAAGGATTATGATGTGGAAAAGCTCAAAGAAAAGGAGGTACGAAATCCTATATCTATTCTTACCAAACAACTCAATTTGATGCAAACAGAGCTCACAAACCTCAAACAGGAGAAAGAGAAGCCCAAAACACAATACTCTTTGGACGTCATTTGTCCATTTCCTTTTGATAAGAGTATCACTATGATCCCATTTCCTCCTAACGTGGCAAGACCAAAGTATGAGAAGTACACGGGAGAAACTGACCCACATGATCATGTGAGGGAATTTTGTACTCTAAGCATAGAATACATGCACGAACCTACATACCTCATGAGGCTATTCCCAGGAAGTCTAGGAGGTAATGCCATGGAATGGTTCTCAAAACTGAACCCTAAGGTCAAAACATTCGAGGAGTTGATCCAATGATTCATCCAACATTACTCCTACAACATCCAACATGATGTGACTATGATGGACCTATGTAATACCAAATAGGAAACTCGTGAATCATTTACACACTTCCTACAAAGGTGGAGGAATATCTTTACATGATACTCAAGGGCCATTCCTGAAATAGAGAAGATGGAGATCTTCGTTAATAACTTGGTACCATAATTGAGCTACACATTACAAATGCAAGACTCACCAAGCTTCAACAAAATGATTAAAAATGCCCTTTGTATTGAGGAAGTCATGGTCAAAAGAGGGGAGATCACTCTTCAAGGTGAAAACAAATCAAACAACTCCAACTCCAAGCCTAAATGGTGGAAGCAAAACAAGAATGTTGTCAATGATGGCATAGTAGATGCATCCCATGTTGGTCCTAAACCTGAAGTATTCAATCTGACTAATAGTATGCAAGCACGCAAGGATGCTAAAGTCATGACTCCCATACCCAAAACAAGCAATGATAATGACAAGGGACGATCATGGACTTCCAAACCTCATAGAAAATTCACTCCTTTAGGAGAACCTCTTGAGACCATCTTGAAAACACTATTGGATAACAAAGTTCTTACAATCCCAGATTCCAAACCATGGGAACCAATGGTCAAACCCAGATGGTGGGATGATATTTCCTATTGTGTCTTCGACAAAAACAAGGGACACAATACTAATAATTGCCTCAAGCTTAAACATTTCATTCAAGACCTCATTGAAGGAGGTACGATCAAAGTAGATGGACACACTACTGATGAGGATCATGCAACATTCAACAAACCTTTTCCTAATTATGATCAAGGAGAAACATCTAAAGGGAAGAGTAACAAGGTAAACTACACCTATTCCAAAAATGACAATGTGATCAATATGCTAGACATTAAAATTGAATCCATCAATGTGGTCACAATCAAAGGTGTCTCATTCCACTCAAATACCGTAACATAGAGCCAAGCACAGGTCATGATCAAAGGACCTCCAAAACCGACACTGACATCCAAGGTTCCTATTGTAACTATTCCTAAACCAGTAGCAAAACACGTGGTTACTATTCCTGGAGAAAAATATGACTTGGTAGACCAATTGCAATGAACCTCTGCCAAAATTTCCATTTTTGAGTTGCTCAAGATATCTACAGTACATAGGGAAATCCTAGAACAAGATCTACATGTTGCTAATGTCCCAAAGGATATTGATATAGGCAAGTTCCAAGCGATGGTCTATCACATCTCAGCGCCACACTACCTCTCCTTTTCTGAAGAGGATGATAAGTCATTGACACATCCACATAATCAACCTCTCCATTGAAGTCCTTATTCATAAATCCCATGTTAGACGCGTGTTGATAGATGGAGGTGCAGGATTGAATATCTGTACACTTGATCTAATCAAGAGACTGGGTCTCTCAAAATAGATAATTGACTCTAGAAGCAAGATAACTATCAAAGCTTATGATGAGGAAGAAAGATCCTCTAGAGGTATTATTGTTCTACCTATCAGAGTCAGACTGATTGAGAGGAATGTCACATGTCAGGTTCTGGATTTACCCTTGGCCTACAATATACTATTGTGAAGACCATGGATTCACAAAATACAAGCTATACCATCCACTTACCACCAGTGCATAAAGTTCCCACATAATGGGGCGGAAGTGACGATTCCTACAGATGCTAACTACACTTGTAATAATATCAAAGCAGGTAGCATGATATCGCACAACAAAGAGGCTATGGATGTAGTTGCTCCTGAAACTACCAAGGACATGGTTATGAAGAGTTTTGGCAAAACCTTAAAACTTGAAGAAAAAGGTCTGGGAGAGTACAAGCTGGACCTGACTCCCTCACTGAAAAAACTTTTGGTGTTACCAAGATCCTATGGAAAACCTTCATTGACATTCACACCTATAGCATCCAAAGAGCCAGAAGTACACAAAGAAACTATCATGGTAAAGGCATCCACATTTTTTTCAGATAACACAGAAGAATAGATAGTCTTGGACTGGCTTTACAAAGGAGAACCGGTGGAATCTAAGGTTAAAAATGTAAAGATATCCCCGAAACAGTATGGAAAGGGATATGATTTCCTCAAAAAAATGGGATACAAAGGAAAAGGACCTCTAAATGACACATGACAAGGGCTTATTGTACCTATACCCATGGAGTTTTGGAATACCAGAGACAAAACAAGACTGGGTTTTAATACTAAAACTAATAATCCTACTTCAAAAGAAAGTCCACACTTAGATAAAGGAAGTGATGAAACCTATGAACTAGAGAAGTGGTCCTATGAGAGATTGTTACATTTTGGCACACGGGATCCCAACTACCAAGGAGAATTCTATGTACCCAGCTTTGAGGTACCACAAGATCTTCACACCCCTTTGCTAGCACAACCTCCCATTCAATAGGTAGGAGACACCATAGCAACAATTACTCAAGAGACACCCCGACAATAGGATTTACATCCTAACTGGGGGAAATTGGTCACAGTTTCACATGTCCTTGATCTACCCCACTTTGATCCATAGGTAGCTAACCAGGTACATCAGATAACTATTGCTGAATACTTGAACAGATCTGATGATGAGGTCATAGAATCTCATGATTATGAATGGGAAGAGCTATCTGTCGCCACTGAAGATATTGGAATAGATACAATTCACATGTTTGCGGCACCCTCAGCTCCTCATAAATAGTCTAACACTACTCCCAATGAAACTGATAATCCTAAAGCAGAAGAAGAGTTCCTTCCCTTGATCATTGATGAGGAAACTGGTGAATACATAACTCTAGAAGAATTTCATAGGCTACAAGCAAGAAGCCTCCTTTAACAGAGAGATGATGATGAGGTTTCTACTGACGAGTCACTAGATTTTGGTCCACATATAACTAAAAATCACCCTTTTAACAATGATCTCACTGTTATTGATCTAAATATCGAAGAAATTAACTTAACAAACCAAGTCATGTTGGTTAATGGTCTTGATGCTAGCGCAATGCTGTCCTTCCAAGAATCTGACTCCCTATGATTGGTACTTCTAGACCTAATTGATTGGACTAAAATATATCCTACTCCTATCCTCAACTTTCCCAATGACCACACCCTAACTTGTTATCTCAATGCTTGTGAACCTTACCCTTCTTCCACCAATGCAAGGATCGAGCACATGTCACAGGAGGATATCAGGTTTCTCAGTCAAAAATTGAAAAATAAAAAGAAAAAGAGGACTAATGGTGAAAACCACTTGTGGCAGTATCAGATCCAAAAATAGTAAAGAAAAAAGATGTATCCAATGGTGAAAACCTCTTAGAGGTACCAAAGGATGAGACTCTTGATATCCTCCTTGAACACTTTCAGGAAAGGTCTTCAGTATTGATCGAACCAACACAACCTGTAAATTTGGGCACTATTGAAGATCCTCAAATAGTCCACCTTGTACAATCTTTATCAGAAGAGGAGAAGACACAGTTCACAGAGTTCCTGAAAGAGAAGAAGATCAAATTTGCATGGTCTTATACTGAAATGTCAGGGCTAGATCCTAATCTAATCATGCATCACTTATCTATAGGTCTCGGGATCAAGCTTGTAAAACAAAAACTTAGAAAGATGCATCCTCATGTTGTATTATTGGTAAAAGTAGAACTAGAGAAATTACTGAAGGCTGGATTTATCAGAGTCATTGCCTATGCAGGATGGATCTCCAATATGGTCCCCGTGTCTCAATCTGATAAATCTATCAGGATCTGTATGGACTTTAGAGACTTGAATAAAGCATGTCTGAAGGATGACTTCCCTCTACCTAATATTGACATGATTATAGCCCTCACAGCAGGCTCCCAGATGCATTCCTTAATGGATGGATTCTTGGGCTATAATCAAATCAAAATTGCCCCAGAGGACCAAGAGAAAACTGCATTTACATGCGCATGGGGCACCTTTTGCTAGAACATCATGCCATTTGGGTTAAAGAATGCCGGTGTAACATATCAAAGAGCCATGACAACCATATTCCATGACATGATGCACAAGAACATGGAGGACTATGTATATGGCACATTGGCTAAATCCAAAGAAAGAGGTACTCACATTGCTAACCTAAGAAAGATATTGGATCAAATGGAACAATTCTAATTCAGGTTCAAACCAAAGAAATGTGTCTTTGGGGTTCAATTAGGGAAGCTCCTAGGATTCATTGTTTCAGTGAAGGGAATTGAGGTAGACCCTACTAAAGTTAAGGCTATACTAGAGATGGCTCCTCCACACAACATTAGTCAAATGAGGACACTACAAGGGAGACTTCAGTCAATCAGGAGACTCATGTCATAACTTGCAGATAGGGCACAACCCTTTACTAAATTACTACATAAAGGGGTTACCTTCGAATGGGATGAACACTGTGAAGCAAACTTTAGAGAATTGAAAGGATACCTGGCTACTCCTATTCTTATAGCACCTATTCATGGAAAGCCCTTACTCTTATACATTTCAGCTACAACTACATCTCTAGGAGTATTTCTAGCACAAGAGGGTGAAACAAAGAAATAAAGAGCTATCTACTACATTAGTAGAACACTGGTCGCCTATGAGCTCAATTATAACATTATTGAAAAAGCATGCTTAGCAGTCGTCTTTGCATCACAAAAATTGAGGCACTACATGCTCTCTCATATAGTAAAGCTTATTGCTAAGATTGATCATCTAAAATATCTCCTAAATAGAACAACATTAATAAGATGTTTGGAAAAATGGGTCCTTATCCTAAGTGAGTTTGACATTGAATATGTAGAACGGAGAGCTATCAAAGGACAGGTCCTTGCAGATCAATTGGTTGATTCACCACTCTAGGATGATGAACCTTTGATGATTGAATTCCTTGATGAAATGATCATGCAATTAACTAAATATACATGGAAGATGTACTTTGATGGTTCATTTACTCAACAAGGCTCTGGAGCAGGAGTTCTATTCATAACCCCTTAAGGTTACAAGATTCCCAAATCTTACAAATTGATGTTTCCATGCACCAACAATATTTGAGAATATGAAGCATTGGTAAACAGTCTTAAGCTAGCTATGGAGTGGAAGATTATAGAGTTACATGTGTATGGTGACTCCCAACTAATTATCAATCAGGTCAATGGGGAGTATCAAACGAAAGATGAGAAGTTAATGCCCTACAAAAAACTAGTTGATGACCTAAAGAAATACTTTGTATTCATCACCTTCCAGCAGATACCAAGATCAGAGAACAAAGTTGCAGATGCTATGGCCACCTTGGCATCCATGTTACAACTAGAAGAACATCAATTCTGCTATGACTTATTGGTGGAAGAAATATCCTATCCTACCTTTGGTACCCCTGAATACTAGGTCATATGTGCTTTGAACGCCCCAGACCACTCTCGGTATGCCAATATTATTGCTTATCTTTCTGACCAAACCATCCCTAACAATCTATCTAGAAATGAGAAAAGATTCCTAATTAGGACAACATCACATTACGTCCTCATAACTAACAACCTATATCGACGAGGTATCGATGGTACACTTCTTAGGTGTTTAGAACTTGAAGATTCTGATCTAGCATTAAAAAAGGTCCACGAAGGTGTATGTGGATCACACTCAAACAAATTTTCATTAGCAAAGAAACTGCTCAGAGTTGGCTATTACTAGCCTACCATGGAAAAAGATGCTATTCATATTTCAAAAGCATGTCTTAAATGCCAGACACATGTAAATCTCATCCATGCTCCTGCCAGAGAACTTATACCTTTCATAACAATTTGGCCATTTCAGCAATGGGCCTTTGACTTGGTTGGAAAAATACATACCAAATTTTCAAATGGACACAAGTTCATCATTACGGCCACTGAGTATTTCACAAAGTGGGTCAAAGCCGTGTCACTAATCAAAGTCACTGGAAAACAAGTGGCTATGTTCATTCTGAACTACATTATCTGTAGGTATGGGATACCCTCATCAATTGTAATAGACAATGGGGGCCAATTTAAAAATCAAGACATTGATGAGCTTTGTAAATAGTGCCATATCACTCAAATTTTCTCCTCAATATATGACCCTCAAGGTAATGGACATGCTGAGGCATTGAATAAGAATATTCTTAAGATCCTACACCGAACTATGAGAAAGTCTGGAAGAGACTGGCATCTACAACTGAATCTGGCACTATGGGCCTATAAAACAAGCATTAGAACACCAACTGGAGCTATGCCATTTGCTTTAGTCTATGGCGCTGAAGCAGTACTACCTATTTCAGTTAAAATACCATATTTGCGGATATCTTTACAAGGTCTGGTTACTGATGAGTAGTACCGCATAGATAGGGTGAAATCTTTGGACCTACTAGATGAGTGAAAACAACAAGCATTCGATCACCTCAAAGTGTACCAAGCACATATGTCCAAAGGCTACAATAAGAAGGTCAAACCACACAAATTTGAAGTGGGAGATCTTGTCCTCAAAGATAATCCTAAGAACCAGCCTAACAGAGAGTAGAAAGGAAAATTTGAACCTAACTAGTTGGTGTGTGCTAAAATGTTGACACACTTCTATGAATCATTCCATCCAAGGTTGCTCAAGAATGAGGCCTCAAATATCGATCCATAGCTCTCTAGTCATGGAATGCAAAGGTTTGAAATGGAGGCCCTCAGATTGACCTAGTTAGTGCCTATGCAAGTACACCATGAAATGAGAGATTCAATGCATGAAAATGAGATCTACTCTATATGATAACAATGCATAAAGGGAAATTAATCTATATGATAACAATGCATGATTATTCTATAAAAATAAATACAAATGCAAGATTAATATATGGAAATAAACACGAATCTAATCTACATGAGTAGCCATGAATGCAAGAAGAAGAAGACAAGAAGAGAGAAGTTGCAATATCCAAGCTCAAGTGCTCCTCCAAAATTGCTCTCCAAACCTGCAGCATAACAATACCTAAAAATTCTATATCCAAATGAGAAAGAGAGGGCTCCTTATAAAGAAAAGTGAATGGTTGAGATTAAGAGGCAAAAAGCCCACCACTTAGGAAGATGTGAAGAAAAAGAGATTTTTATTTAATTTATTGCCTTTTTCATTAAAAGAAGAGTTTTAAGTGGGGATTTTTATTTATTTAATTAAAAGAGTGGTTTTCTTTATAATTAAATAAATTAGAAGAATTTTATTTAATTAAATGGGAGGAATTTAATTTAATTAAATAAGATGAATTTAATTGAAAGGGAGATTAAATCTTTTAATTAAATAAGATGAATTTTATTTAATTAAAAGGGAGATTAAATCTTTTAATTAAATAAAAATGATCAAACCTTAGGAAATATTGAAATAATTGAATTAATTACAATTTGATCAAGGAAATTGATTTGAATTGAAAATGTTCCAAAGCATTGATTCAAGAATTGTAAATGGGGCCCAAAGTCTAGGCGACCATTTTAGGGTGCATACATTTGCCCCTCTTTGACTAATGTGTGGTCAACTTGGGAACACATGTAGTCAAAGAATGCAATTGAAGTGTGAGGTCGATTTGGGATCACAAAACAACCCATACGTGTGGTCAATTTGGGAACACATCAAGACAAAAAATAAGTAAAATTGAAAAAAGACAAGGTTAACACCATTGTAAATAAGTAATTGACATGTCTGAGATAAGAATCTCAAGCAAGACTGATATAATTGATAAAACTGAATCAAAGATTGAAGTTTGATAGGTACTTCCCCCTCGTGATCAAAATCAAAATGAGATAGAGGAGAAACATCAAATTGATAAATTTTGATCAAATCAAACTAAAGATAAGGTTCTTGATGTAGCATGAAAGATATAAAGATCACAGAACCAAGGTAGATTATCAAGCATAAAGATTATGCCCCAAGGTTGAATTAGAAGAAAAGAAGTGGGGTGAAAGCAAATGGAAGATAGAAGTTTGAAAGAGGTGGAAAGAAATGGAGAGAAGAAAGAGAATTTGCCTTAAAAAAGAGAATGCCCCAAAATCAATCAACTGTTTAAGATAGACAATTTTGATTGAGATCATGAAAGAAGATAAGGAAATGAAGATCAAAACATTATCACAGTTGATTAAAAGTCCACAAGAAAGATGAAGGAAACCTTCAAACTCATAATGCAGCCTAAAAATGCAAACTAACATGAAGTCTAACAATGCAAGCTACATGAAAATGCAAAGGTGTACTTGCAATAGAGTGACAAACATAGGACCTTGTGTTCATTATTCATAAGAGAATGTTATGGAACTTATTTTCATCATAGGGCCATTATTAATGGACATCGGAAAATCACACAATCATCACTAGTCACAAGCGCAACTATGAAGATATGGATTGAAAATGTGGAAAGATTCTAACATAAGCATCAAAGACATAAAGGTCAAGATGACTGTGATGTTAGCTTACCCAATTTAATATAGCAAAACCATGCTCGCATCAAGGCATAGAGGCTAGGATGACTAGTAGAACGGTTGTGCAAAAATAGTGAAGCATAAAGCAAGAAGAAAATTAAAACATGCCCCATGCCCCAAGTCCTCTAGCTATGCATCACGGAGAGACTTATTAGACAAGGACACTCAACGAAAATCAATAACAGTCAGCACACAAAGAAAAGATCATGACATAGCTCAAGCATTAAGTGTTGCGTTTAAAAATTTAAGTGTGTTAACTGATACTGAGTTCCGAGAATAAGGATTGAATGCTTGCAAGCAGGTAAGACCACATGACAAAACTGGGTAAGACCAAACCGATAAGTGTTGAAAAACACTTGATGTCAAGGGTTGTATTGAAAAATATAGTTGGGGGTGGTATTGAAAAACACCATTTGTGAGGCGTCCTAAAGACTAATGCATCCAAGAGACCAAAGCTAACATAGGTATGCCCCCTAGACAAAGACAAAGACCAATTCCAGACCAAGGCAACAAGGACAAGGCATGATGGAGAAAGGCTAAGTGTAGAGGACATACGCTGTGAAACAGGGGTGTAAAGGCCTCAAGTAGTGCCTGTTTCCAGGTTTTCACCACTTGGATTTTATTAAAAAAATTTCTTTTTCATTTTTTTAGTTTTTTTCTTCTTTTTTTTTAGGACTTTTAATAATTTTTTTGAATTTTTGCTACCAAGGCACCTGTTTCCAGGTTTTCACCAAGGCACTTTTTTTCTATTTTTTTTGAATTTTTTGAATTTTTTATTTTTTTGAATTTTTTGGAATATATAATTTTTTTGAAGATACATCAAAGCGCATATTGCTAGGTTTTCACTAAGATGATCATTTTTTCAGGACATTTTTTGGTAATTAGAATTTTTGACAATATATCCTTTTTTTGGATTTTTTAGGATCAATAAATATGTACAAAGGATGCCCCTAGATAGAACGGGCATCATGGATAGAACTTCTTTAGGTGCAAAACATTGATAGGATCAGGGAGCTTCTCTCCATTTTCTATAGACAATAAATAAGCACCTGTCCCAAAAGTTGCTGTAATAATATAAGGTCCAAGCTAATTAGGTTGAAATTTTCCCTTTTGATCTCTATGCTGTTGATTCTTAGGATTTTCATGTAGGACAAGATCTCCCACTTGGAATTCTCTAGGATGAACCTTTTTGTTGAAGGCTTTGGACATGCGCTTTTGATAGACCCTCATATGGTCAAATGATGCTTGACATTTTTCATCTAGAAGTTCTAACTCTTGAAGTCTCATGGCGTGGTAGTCTTCATTTATAACTAGACCATGGAGAGAAACTCTAAGTGAAGGAATCTCAACCTCCAAAGGTAACACTGCTTCAACACCATATGCAAGGGAAAAAGGAGTAGCCCTAGTAGGAGTACAAATACTCATTCTATAGGCCCACAAAGCCAGATTTATCTTTAAATGCCAATCTCTACCATTCTTACAGACTGATCTATGCAAGATTTTAAGAATGGTTTTGTTTGATGCCTCTGCTTGACCATTTCCTTGTGGGAAGTAAATGGAGGACCAATATTGTTTAATCTTGAATTTTTTGCAGAGTTGATTAAGGTCCTTATTTTTAAATTGGCCTCCATTGTCAGTAATAATCTTAGAAGGCACTCCGTATTGACAAATGATATGGTTCATAATGAATAGAGAGACCGTCTTGCTCGAGGCAACATAAAGTGGGACAACTTCTACCCATTTAGTGAAATAATGAGTAGTAGTGATGATAAATTTGTGTCCACTTGATGAGTTGGGATGATTCTATCCAACAAGGTCAAAGGCCCAACACTGAAATGACCAAGGATATATAGAAGGAATGAGCTCCCTACCTGGAGCATGTATCAGGTTACCATGTTTTTGACACTTTTCACATGACTTTGTAAAATCTACTGCATCAATCTGCATCATGGGCCAATAGTACCCCGCCCTAAGCAACCTTCGGGCCATGGAAAGACCATTGGAGTGTCCCCCATAGATGCCCTCATGAATGTCAACTAATGCTTGGTCAGATTCTTCCTTTTTTAAGCATCTAAGAAGTGTTCAATCTAGACCCATCCTATACAAATCACCAGCGATAAGGGAATGGCGAGAGGTGTTTTGGGTAAGGTTTCTTCATTCAGATCAGTTAAAGGTTTCAAGAATAATGCCATCACGAAGATATGAGTAAATGACACCATAACGGGATGATTCATGACCAACAAGGGTACAAATGATATGGCTTTCTTGGGAGTCAAAGATAGGGTGATGTAGCTCTTCCACTAGGAATT
>MU225518.1:142423-159606 GCA_018584345.1 Thuja plicata | reverse complement strand
CACTCATGTAGTTGGTAGATGTTTTAAGAGGTGAGCTTGGTCTTGAATGTTGAAACAAGTTGTTGGTATAAGTTGTATTGATGTGAGCATCATGAAGCTCATCTCCTTGTTTCTCATGTTGTGATAAATCATCATCATAAACATGTCTCTTACCTTTCTCTCTCTCAAACCTTTGATGTGCATCCAAATATCTTGTCAAAATAAGGGGTGAGGTCAGTCTACTATTATGAGAGGAACCACTGAATGAAATATCATGTCCACTCCCTGCAAACAAATCATCATAATGTTTATCCATGGCTTCCCTCTCCCTTCGAGTCATTGTGTAACTGTTATCCATAGAAGAGTGAGAAGATGCTAAGGGGATACCCAACTCACTAAGGTGACTCTTGGAATCAAACCAAATTTTTGAAGTATTCCTAGGCGATTGATAAAATATGGGTCCTTTTTCCTTATGTATTTGGCGAGTTTGTACTAAGGGTAATTGGTTAAAAACCACCTGAGGTCATTTTCCTTGATTTACTTGATATCTTGTTGTATCTGGCATGAAAGAAAAAGTACTAGCTGATAGGATTACCCTAAGAGACGTTGGTACCAAACTAGGATAGAAAAGGCATTAACTTGTCCAAAAAGAGGTGATAAGATAGAAAATGGCAAATAGGGATAAGCCAACACTGCCATAGAGGTACCCTATAAATTTGGGTGTATACCCTAGCACATATGGACCAGGAGGATGGTCTTACCCAAATTATATAAATCGAGATTGAAATTGTATGAAAGTGGATGGACAAGCGACTACCAAAACTCTCCAGGTGTGTTATCAAGGAATCTAAAGGTTTATCTTTTCAACAAGGATAGTTTCTAGCTCACCAAGCATCAAGTAAGGTCACTTGTGAAATCAAAGATTGCTAATTCAAGAGGTGAAAATGCAAGAATCCAAAGGTAAACGAGCTTCTAACAGTAGGGTAAGTAATCCAATCTGGCCCAGATCAACCCAAAAAATTGAAAATGATGGGACAACAAGCTAAAACAGGCTCAGAAATGACAACAACAGTTCACTGACGGACAATTTCATGTGAGGAAATGTTGTCTCATGTGAGGATTTGCAGAATCGCACGAGGAAATGCATAGAGTGGCATGAGAAAATAGGACTGGTGAAACAATATAACAACAAACTGGCAAAGTTTCACGCGAGGATACACAGATAGCCACATGAGGAAACATAGCAAATGACTTTAGGAAACAGGTTTCTCACATGAGGAAAGGACACAGAACTCAGATTTTGATTGTTTTAAATAACCAACTAGGTGCATTAATAGATTTTATCATGAATCAAGCACATAAGATAGCAATCAGGGATTTCAAGAAATCAATGTCTTCAAACAATGAGCAAGGGGCAAAGCAACCTTGCACATGAACATAGATAGTGTCATAGTAATTTTACTCCATAAGAATGCTACTTGTGTATGTTCTCAAATGTTTTCCAATCATGCACATAGTCCTAGAGAATAAAAAGTTGGTTGCACTATGGTTCTTAGTAATGGCTTGACACTGCAAATTTTGCAATCTCAAGTGGGTGAAATCCAATCCCAACGCATCGAGGTTGTGACACAGTCTGAGAATTTAATCAATCAGGAGCTGCTGAGGAGATCTGACAACCCACAAGAAACTACACCCGTGGAGATTTCTTCCACAAGGACATTTATATAGCGGTTATTGCTACCATGGAAAAAATGGATATTACCGCTTGAGGTTCCATCCACGTGGTTGACCCAATAAAGGGAATGTCCACTACGGTTAACCCTCTCTAAGAAGGAAGACTCACAATATGGACCACATGGGGACTTAGTTCAGATTCAAGGGTTCCAAGTTTCTGATTCTCCCAAAAGGGAAAAGAGCATAATCCTCTAGCCTCTTCACCTCACCAAAACATAGTAAACATGATTCATTGACCCACTAATTTGAAATCATCTCATTCAAGTCTCACACAAAAAATTACACCAATCCCCCAAAGAGAGAAAGTATCGCCAAAAGTTGAAGCCCAAACCAAGTTGTCCAATGAGATGAAAACAAAATCCTTCCCTAGCTACAAGGGGATCTATCGTCAAGAAGAGCTTCGCATGTAAAACAAGTGAATGAAGCCCACTCTCTCAAGATCGCCACAAATAGTGTTCATAGGGCCTGATTACTATGTGAAACATATATGCAAGAAAACAAATCTAGGTCCATTTTTAGAGCACCAATTGGAAATATGATCTATGAAAGCAAGAAACACTCAAGCTAAACATATGAGATGTTCATTTTAATTTCCAAAATCCAAATGTTATAGAGATCAACAAAATACCTCAAATCCAATGCAACATGAATCGTTTGTTGTTTATTCACACAAGTCCAAATCAGCAACAACAACAACAAATCAAAAATCACAAACCACTAGAAACAGTAAACATTAGTGGTTAGCATGAAAAACCAAGATCCAAAGATATATCAAATGAAAAAATAGATCTCAGGATAGAATCTCGCGTGAGATAACAGACAGAGTGATGCAATAAAGTACACAGGGCCGCGTGAGGAAATATTGTCTTGTGTGTAGAAATGCATAGTCCCACGTGAGGAAGTGTACAGAAATAGAAAAATAGAGAAATAAACACAAACTAGTCAGATCCAGCTTGATGCCAGATTTTGTGTGAAGATTCACGCTGTGTCACATGAGGAAGTACCCTATGCTACGCGAGAAAACTCAGAACCTGCAAAATATCATACGGGAACCTGCAAAATGTCGCGCGAGAAAACTCTGCAGACAAAAATAGCAAGTACAAAAAAGACAAAAAATTTGGAAATCCGAAAATAAATTGCTAAAAAATAGATATGTGACAGAAAATGAATCTTCTACCCCACAGTGGGTGCCAAAAATGTGTGCTGAAATGTTGACACACTTCTATGAATCATTCCATCCAAGGTTGCTCAAGAATGAGGCCTCAAATATCGATCCATAGCTCTCTAGTCATGGAGTGCAAAGGTTTGAAATGGAGGCCCTCAGATTTACCTAGTTAGTGCCCATGCAAGTAAACCATGAAATGAGAGATTCAATGCATGAAAATGAAATCTACTCTGTATGATAACAATGCATGAAAATAAATTAATCTAAATGATAACAATGCATGATTAATCTATGAAAGGAAACATGCAAGTTTAATATATGAAAATAAACATGAATCTAATCTACATGAATAGCCATGGATGCAAGAAGAAGAAGACAATAAGAGAGAAGTTGCAATATCCAAGCTCAAGTGCTCAAATGCTCCTCCAAAATTGCTCTCCAAACCTGCAGCATAAGAATACCTAAAAATTATATATCCAAATGAGGAGAGGGCTCCTTATAAATAAAAGTGAACGGTTGAGATTAAGAGGCGAAAATCAAAGGCTATGATTAAGAGGCAAAAAGCCCACCACTTAGGAAGATGTGAAGAAAAAGAGATTTTTATTTAATTTATTGCCTTTTTCACCAAAAGAAAGCTTTAAGTGGGGATTTTTATTTATTTAATTAAAAGAGGGGTTTTCTATATAATTAAATAATTTAAAAGAATTTTATTTAATTAAATGGGAGGAATTTAATTTAATTAAATAAGAGGAATTTAATTGAAAGGGAGATTAAGTCTTTTAATTAAATAAGATGAATTTTATTTAATTAAAAGGGAGATTAAATCTTTTAATTAAATAAAAATGATCAAACCTTAAGAAATATTGAAATAATTGAATTAATTAAAATTTGATCAAGGAAATTGATTTGAATTGAAAATGTTCTAAAGCATTGATTTAGGAATTGATAAATGATAAAATGATAAATGGGGCCCAAAGTCTAGGCGACCATTTTAGGGTGCATACACTAGGAGGCTATAAATTGAATTGAGTGTCTCATTAAAGACAAAGGAGGAAGACCACACTTCTTGATGCCACCTCTGCATTAGGTGGTATCAGATCCTAGAAAAGCTCCTAGGAATAATAATGATAGAGAAGACTGATGATCTTGATGGAGAGATCTCTATGAGAGTCACCAACATGGAGCTTGCTAAGATTGTGAGGGAGCAGACAACTAAGAATAAGAAGATGGAAGTAGAAATAGAGAAACTGGAGAGTTCTCAGATAAGTAGGACTAATGGTGATGATTCAGAATCAAACCAAGAAGAAGAAGAAGAAGAAGAGGAGAGTGATGTAGAGAAGCCAAGGGTGACAGAAGAGCAAAGGATCTTAGAAGCTTTGGAGAGAGTGGGTAGGAGAGATAACAAACTAGACCTACCATTATTTATAGGTAAGATGGACCCTAAGGAATGCATGGATTTGGTGGAGGCCCTAAAAAATTATTTTGAATGTGAGGATGTCCCTATCTCACAGAGAACAAAGATTTCCAAGTCTAAAATGAAAGGACCAGCACTGAGCTGGTGGAACTTCCTGCAAAGGGAGAGGGTAGAGAAAGAAAGGGACCCTATAACCATATCAAAGAAGATGTTGAGAGAAGTCAAGAAACAATTTTTTACTGAAGACTATGAGGTAGCTCTACAAAATAAGTTACAAAATTTAAAGTAGAAGGATCTTGATGTGGGATCTTACACTAATGAATTCCACAAGATCTCTATGAAGACCAAGACCCCTGAAAGTGAAAAACAAAAACTTGCTAGATACATGAATGGGCTTAAGTACAGTATTCAGGATGAACTAAGTTTGTTTTGTCCCTAATTTGTACACCAGTACTATCAGATGGCTATGAAGATTGAAGAGAAACAAAATAGGAGAGGAGAACAAAACAATAGAGGAAAGGGAAATGGTTTCAAAGGTAGAGGAAGGTTTCAAGGAAGAGTATCATCTCCAAGACCATAGGGAGAATTCAATCACCAAGAGTATGATAGAGAGAAGAATCACAGAGGTAATTTTAGAGGGGGTAGAGGCAATAGCAGAGGAAGGCCAGGAGGTAGAAGTACCTCTATGTTCACTAGAAAGTGTTTCTCCTACAATTAGATTGGTCACCAATCTTTTAGATGCCCAAACAAGGATAGCACATCAGGGGAGATAGGAGAGTCCAACTCACCCAAGATGAGGAATATCAAAGCATGAATTACTATCACACCACCACATCTAAACTTGTGGACCCTGAGCAAGGAGAATTCATAATGTTCAATACGACACTCTTGAAGATGCCAACTCCCAAGGAGCCCCCACAACAAAAGAGTCTATTTAGAACTCAATGCAAGGTACTCAATAAGATTTGCAAAGTTATTATTGATTCTGGTTCTATAGAGAATTTATTTTTTAATTCAATGATAACTAAGATTGGTTTGAAGAACATACCCCACCCAATCCCTTATAAAGTATCTTGGCTTAATAAGGATCAACAGACTTTAGTAGATGAGCAATGTTGGGTAGAGTTTCAAGTAGGAGAATACAAAGATAAAGTCTTGTGTGAAGTTGTGATTATGAATGCATGCCATCTTCTCCTAGGAAGACCTTGGAAATACGATGTTGATTCCCAACATGGGGGTAAGAAAAATGTGTATACTTTGACGAAGAATGGGATTAGTTACACTATGACACCTCTCCCTGATTCTAAGAAAGACATCCTTAACAAATAGTGTTACCTTAGTGGGAGAGAAGGAATTTTAGAAAGTCCTTAAGGAGAGAGGAACACCTTGTTTTCCCATCATATTAAATCCCAAAACAAATCCTAAGAAGACATCAAAAGGTCAATAATCTCAGAGAAGTGTTGGCCCCAAGGAAGTAGCAGATTCGTTGAATAAATACAAAGGGATAGTTGCAGACAAGAGTACTATTATTTTACCACCATAGAGGGATATTAGCCACTATATAGACCTCATACCTAGTTCTACCTTTCCAAATAAGGCTGCTTACAAGCTGACCCTTGATCAAAATATAGAAGTTGCAAGACAGATTCAAGAGTTGATGAAAAAGGCTTCATTAGGAAGAGCATAAGCCCTTGTGCAGTCCCTGCACTTCTAGCACCTAAGAAAGAGGGTACATGGAGGATATGTACTGACTCTAGAGCCATCAATAGGATAACCATCATATATAGGTTTCCTATTCCAAGGATAGAAGATCTCATGGACTGCCTAGGAGGATAAAAATATTACTCAAAGATTGATCTAAAGAGTGGGTATCATCAAATTAGGATCAGAGAAGGGGATGAGTACAAGATAGATTTCAAAAACAATGAGGGGTTGTTTGAATGGGTAGTGATGCCCTTTAGCCTCTCTAATGATCCTATTACTTTTATGAGATTGATGAATGAGGTCCTTAAGCCTTTCATAAATCACTTTGTAGTTGTTTATTTAGATGACATATTGATCTTTAGCAAAGATAAAGAGGAGCGTTTGATACATCTAGATATGGTAATGAAGAGGCTACCTGAAGAAAATCTGAGGATAAATTTGGAAATATGTGTGTTTATGCAAGAGGAACTGATATTTCTTGGCTTTATCATCTCCAAGGGTAATTTGAAAATGGATCCTTCCAAGGTTGAAGCCATACTAAATTGGCCCACTCGAAAATCTTTTAGTGAGGTCAAAAGTTTCCATGGGCTAGGTAGCTTCTATAGGAAATTTGTGAACAATTTTAGTGGGTGAGTGCACCAATGATAGACACTACCAAAGGGGGAAGGAAATGCAAGTTTGTATGGACTGATGCTGCAGACAAGTCCTTTGAATATTTGAAGACAAGAGTCTCTCAACAACCTATCTTAACTCTCCTTGATTTTCACAAGGTGTTCACCATTGAATGTGATGCTAGTAAGAGAGCTATTGGGGGTGTTCTCAGTCAAGAAAGGAGACCTGTGGCATTCTTTAGTGAAAATCTTAATGAAGCTAAGAATAAGCACTCTACATATGATTTGGAGATGTATGCTATGGTCCAATCACTGAGAAAGTGGAGGCATTACTTATTGCCAAAATAATTTTTTGTATTTAATGACAATCATACTTTGAGTTTTCTTAATAGGTAGGAGAAACTGAACCATAAACACATCAAGTGGGAGTACTTGAAAGCATTCACTTTCACCATAAAGCATAAAAAGGGAGTAGCTAACAAGGTAGCTGATGCATTGAGCAGAAGGAATTTGGCTATACAAGAAGTGTCCTTGGAAAGTGTAGGTAGCTATGTCCTCAAGGATATGTATCCCAATGATGCAGACTTCAAAGAAATTTACCAAGTGTGTTTGGAACTAGGAGATAGATATCACACTAAATTTGTAGAATATATGATTCAAGAAGGATTTTTGTTTAAAGGGAGTCAGTTGTGCATCCTTGATTGTTCGATGAGGGAGAACATCATAAAAGAGAAGCATTTTGGATGTCTATCAGGCCATTTTGGTCTTGACAAGACACTTGAGCTAGTAAGAAGGTTCTACTTCTGGTAAAAAGTGCAGACTAAGATAAGGAGATTTTTGAAGTGTTGTCTAGTTTGTCAAAAAGAAAAAGGCACTTGTTCAAATGCAGGATTGTACACACCATTACCCATCCCTAAAAAACCTTGGGAATCCATCAACATGGATTTTGTATTGGGTCTTCCATGGAAAAAGGAAGGCTATGAGAGTGTTTATGTGGTTGTAGACAGGTTCTCCAAGATGGAAAACTTCTTACCTTGTAAGACTACACATGATGCCTCAAGTATTGCAGGGCTATTCTTCAAGGAGATTGTGAGACTCCATGTTTTCCACGTACCATTGTTTCAGACAGAGACCCTAAGTTTGTGGGACATTTTTGGCATACCCTATGGAAAAGACTTGGAACAAACCTAGCCATGTCATCTTCCTATCACCCTCAATCAGATGGACAGACTGAGGTCATCAATAGTTCTCTAGGAAACTTGCTAAGATGCCTGACAAAGGATTATGGAGTGGAATGGGATTCAATACTTCCACAAGCAAATTTCTCCTATAATGATTTTGTCAATAGAAGTTTAGGACTCAGTCCTTTGTAAATTGTCTATGGATCACACCCTAGGGGTGTCTTGGAGCTAAGAAACATTCAAGATTTTGGCTAGAGGAGTGCCCAAACTGAGGATTTTGCAGAGGTAATGAAGAACATTCATCAACAAGTAAAGGAAAGACTGCAAAAAACCTCTAAGAAGTACAAAAAAGTAGTAGATGTCAAGAGGAGAGATGTCCAATTCAAAGTTAGAGACATGGTTATGGTTCACCTGAAGAAGGAAAGACTACCCAAGGAAAAGTACACCAAGCTAATGATGAAAAAGATAGGCCCTTTTAGTATCTTGAAGAAATGTTGAAATAATGCATACAAAATTGAATTACCTTCAACCATTGGTTTATCCCCCATTTTTAATGTAGCTGACCTATATCCATACAAAGGTCATTTTATTGATGTCCCCAATGCAGGTACTCAAAATCTGCCACATGTCTAGGAGCTACAAGATCTACCAAAAACACCAACATAAGAGATTGACTATATAATAGACAAGAGGATAGCCAAACAAACTAGGAGATCCACATTATATGAATATATAGTCAAATGGAAACACCATTCAGTAGAGGATGCTACTTGGTTGACACCTCAGGATATCAAGAAGACTAGTTTCAATCTGAAAGATCTCCCAACTCAAGGTACTTGAGTTAATTTTGTCTTAGGGAGTATGGTATAGTGCACCCATGACTATCATCTTGAAAGTTTCATGTTTGTAATAAAGGGATTGATCTTATAACATCATCCTATTTTGGTTTTGGATCCATGAGTGTGTGGTCAAGGATCTCTTAGACAATCTTATGATCATAGAGATGCCTTAGTCCATTTGGATCACCTAGTTAGGTTTTTGTTTCTTTAAGCATGTTTTTATGTTTTTAGAGTCCTTAGTGTTAAATCATTTAGATCCATGTCATTTTAGGCATTTCATGTCAATTTTATAGGTTTGGATTCATTCCAAAAGTCTTCGAGTGCAAAAAGACAAGATTTTTCCAAATGTTGCAAAGTTCTCAAAAAGTTGCTCATGCAACTTCCAAAAGTTGCTCAAGAGTTGAAAAATGGAAGCCCAACAGTCACAGGGAATTTTTTATCAATCTAAATTCACCTTTCAAGTGTTTTTTAAGTGCTTACTTCAAACCTACCTGGTTAAAAGTTCTGTATTGAAACTTTGATGCATGGGAAATGGAATATGAAGAGTTTTTTTGAGCATTTCTAAGTTGTACGACCATATTTGGTGTGAACTTGGGAAACCAATTTGATTATTTGAAATTATTATGTGTTGGTGTTACTTTCCAGTTGGTTAGAAGTCATTTATATTTTATTTGATAGGTTTTTGTTTCAGTTTTCAAAAAGCAGTCCAGGAAAGAGCTTATTTGAAGCACAGTTTGCAAATGGAGTCCTAACTTGCATTCGATTAGGTGGATTTCTCTAAGATCCTAGAAAATGAAAGTTAGGATGGTGTGTTTAATGATTCTAAAATCTTAGGAGATGGATTGAAGGGTAAATCCCTCACGCATCAAGCCCTAGGCAGAATATCTCAATGTATTCAGCCTAGAATAAAGGAGAAGGGAGTGTTATGTTTGTTAGAGAGTTTGGTTGAGTGAACTAGGAGTGGATTTGAGTTTTAGGGAGTTATTTGAAGACATTTGAAGCACTTTTTCAATCCCATGCACCCAATTTCTAGTACTTGCCTTGAAATCCAATCCTAATTAGGCTAATTAGGTCTACAAACTTGGTGAGTGTTAGGTGTTGCTGGAGTGGATTTGGAGTCTAGGGCTTTGGGGTTTGACATAAATTCCAAAAGGGTATCTGGATATAGCCTTAGTTTTCTAGAAGGTGGTTAGGAGGAAAAGTTAAGTGGAAAAAACCTCCTAGATAGTACTATAAGGAATTCGAGGACAATCCTAGATAGGTACTGTACGACAGTTGGAGGGCTAAAAAAAAGGGTGATCCTTGGTCCTTAGGACACAAGTAAGGTCTCCCAATATTTAATTTTCTTTGGAGAAGTCACTGATGAAGAATTCTAGTTTTAGGCTTGAAATAGGGCTAGTGTCCCTAAAGCTCAAAAGTGCAATATCTTGGATTGGATTGTATTCAATTGGGAAGAGTGGAGAAGTAGTTCTAGCACCTTGAAGAGGTAGAAGGTATTGTTTACTAAAGGATATAGGATCCTAGGAGGCTATAAATTGAATTGAGTGTCTCATTAAGGACAAAGGAGGAAGACCACACTTCTTGTTGACACCTCTGCATTAATGAGCCTATCACTAAATTTACTAAACCAACTTGGTTTACTAAATAAATTTGGCCTAGGAAAAGGATATACACAGAAGAAGAAGAAGAGGAAGAGGTAGACATGTCTTTCCTAGGCCAAGTCTTTCATAAAGCTGAATCAAGTGCCCCAGCAAGGACCATATCATGTGTCACTTAGGACACACATGGTCACTAAAAGGCACATGTAGCAATTCCTGTCACCGGTATCACCCAGGCGCAGATAACCCTAGATGACTACACTTTTGAGGATGTTAATTTGGGGGAGCATGCAAGGGAATGGAGTAATAATCTGGTGGCATTAGGAATGAAACATGCTTTGGGGTTTATGGATAAGGATGAGGAGAAGATCAAGGTACTAACTGAGCACAACGAGGCTTTAAAGAAATTTATTCAAAAGATGGTGGGTCACATTGACCCAAATTTTCCAGAAGCTACATTACAAGCTATCCTTGAAAAGAAAACTGTTCCAGAATTGCCAGAAGGAATGACCCCTTCTTTCTTACAAGATTGCACTAAGTGGAGGAATGACTTTGAACAATTTGGAGAAGGAGTTATTAAGACAATCTTTAGACCTTTGAGAGCCATCCTGGTGGAAACCACCAAATTATTGGACATGATGGAGACTAACACAGGGTTAGATTCCAAATTAACCAAATGGAAAACTCCCCTACGGGACCTCAAGATAAACAAGAAGCAATGCTTCCAAATTTTGGTGAAGGTATATGAAGGCACATAGCTAGATAATTTTGGCGCATGGATCAAGAGTATAGCTAAAAAAGTTAAGGTTTACAAGAAATGTCTAGACCACATACACAAAAAACATGAGGGAGTTATGAAGTGGGTGGAACAAATACAGAACTTCTTCACGAGTATTGACTTGGAGCGATATATAGAAGAAGAGCATCAGATCCTATTCCCAACCAGAGTAATCATACAACAGTTCAAGGGTATCTTAGCAAGGGTCAGTGTGAAGGAAGACCTCTATCAAAGTTTCTACTTTAAAGAAGACATGAAAAGAATGGTAGAACATGAGGAAGAAATAAAGTTCTTTGCTGCGGGAAGCTCACCCAGAGATACTTCCATAGTTGCTTCTCATAAGAAATTCTCCCAAACTTAGCCAAATTTTGAACTGGGAAATTTCTCCAGACTTAGACATTTTTGCAAGGGCCATTTTTTGGCCTTTCGACCTTTGAAAGTCCAAAATTCTGGAGGACCCAAAACCAGTTTTCATACTTAGTGAATTTTGAATCCATCAATTTTAAGAGCAAAGGTCAGTGTCTGAATTCTAGGCCATTCCAATGTGGGATATTTTTTGCATTAAAATAGAGTTATAGATCTGATTGATCCACAAATGGAGTTTTTTTTTGTATAGTTAGAGGCCTTCTATCAATCTTCACCACATAGGGGACTCCAAGTGGAAATTCCAAGGGAGAACTGAAAGATTCCATGAAAGATTACAGTTAAAGATGGTGGAACTCCAGTTCCTCTCTCTCTCTTCTTCCTAACCAATTTTGAACCTAAATTCATGGGAAAACTAATTATAAATGGATTAAGGATCCATGCAAACTTTCTAGCATCATTTTAGTAGTAGTTTTCTTTAGCAAATATTTAGTTTTAGCTTGTTTTCATTGTTTTTAGAATTGTTCATGCCCTAGTTTTGGGGTTCAGAGTTTGTAGATCAAAACACTATATATTGTAATCAAAACAATGTAAATAGTCAGATCTTTGATGCAATAAAGAGATAAAATTGGTGCTACATTCACTGTGTGATTATTTTATGTTGTCTATGGGAATTTTATGAATGTTTGTTTTCTCATTCATTTCTTTCAAAGAGCCAATTGGGTTTATTCTGTTTTGGATCTTCAATTAATTAGATTGGATTTTTCGCATGTGCATAGATCATGCTATGATGAATGATTGGAAAAGATAATTCTGTTGGTTCAACGATAAATTCATCTCATTGATGACATGTATCTAATTGAATGTTTGATAATGTTAAGTTGAAGATGATGCAAGACATTAAATTAGTTAATAGTTTGGCTTGTCATTGATGTCAACTTGATATCATCTATACGGTCATATACATAATGCCAAAGACTTCAGAGAATCAATGGAACAGAAGTTATGCTTTCAGCAATGCATAAAAGTCAAGTATTCACTAAATGACAGACCACACCGGTGAAGTGCACACCATCAGTAAAGACAGAGATAAAGTCACAGTGATGCCCGATGAGCAGAAGACACTATTGCCTGACAAAGCAGAATCACAGGATGCTCGACGAGCTGAAAATAGTGTTGCCCGATGAGAAAGATCCAATGATGCCTGGCGGATGGAGATCCCAAAGCTAACTAAAGTTGCACTGACAAAACTGGCAGTTTTCACCGGCGATGAACTACATAATTGACCGATAGAACAAAGAGATCAGAAAATGACAAAATAAATAGCTGGCAGAGCTTAAGGATAGACTTAACTAGTTGTTTTATTTGTTTTATTCAACCACAATTAAGTAAGTGATTTAAAGATGATTTATACAGTTGGCAAGAAGATAACTATGAGATAAATCAAGAGTTAAAGCCGTAAATCAATTTGGCTGGATTGCTTTTCATGCCAAGAATCAAGAATCAAGAACCAAGAGTTAAGGAATATCATGTCTATATAAGAGACAAGCATAATTCATTTCCATAAGCAATCAGATACACAGGGGGAGTGAATTGAAAGAAGATGATGAAGAGAAACTGATGAAGGTTAAACTTCATGCAGTCCTGATCAATCAAGCTAAGGGAGAGCTAGAGAATTCTGTAGACACCAACATACAGTGAAGCACAACATCACAGAGAAAAAAAAATGAAGTACAAAGGAATTGAATTGATACATTGATCAGAAAGGTATTGTATGTAAATAGATCTGAATATCTACAATTCAAAGTTGCATTAGAAATAGGTCATTGTGTTTTAGTTTAACCATTGAAGCATTAAGTCTCTTAACAGAGAAGGACTTAACAGTCTTTTGTAATTAAGGTATATCCTAATAGATTACCAAAAGGTTGACTCATTTTAGTAGCATCGGTCTTACCTAAAGCCTATTGATAGTCTAAGAAGGAGGCTGATTCAAGGATGGTAGTAAGATTAGCATAAAGCCTATTAATAGTCTCGATACTGATTCAAGGATGGTAGCATAGATGCCAGATACTAAGTGACAACCTATATATAAAAATCCTCTAACAAGGTCACACTTAACCGTGTGTTTGTAACCTTTAACAAGGTAGGCTCCTAATAGGGCTCACTTCAGAAGAGTAAAAATTTGCGGTGCCGGTCCCAGTGGTTTTTCCCCTAATAGGGTTTCCACATTAAAATCCTTGTGTTATATGTGTATGGTTTATTACCTTATTGTTTTTCATTTCACATATGCATTTATGGATTGATTGGTATACTTTGCATATTTACTGATCATCGGTAAATAAGTTGTATTGCTTATTGGTTATCAAGGAGAAGAAGGAAAGACAAGGTAAACCAACAAACAATTATTTATTTCAAGTATTTCAAAGGCATACATCTTGTAGGGACTTAATAATCTGAGGTGTATTAATTGGTGGATTGAAGTTTAAAGGATAAATTTTTGAGGCCACTGATTCACCCCCCCTCCTCAGTTATTACTAACAATTGGTATCAGAGCTTGTGTGCTTAGAAGGAAGGTTTCAAGACCTAAGTAAAGATCACAAGATGAACAGACAAGATGTGCCCAAGTTGAACAAGGACAACTTTGCTTCATGGAAAAATAGAATAAAGCTTCATTTATTAGGTATTGGCAATGATACTACTCAATACTTAGATACTGCATATGTGTTACCTACATGACCATTGGCAGTAGATCAATTAAGAGTAAAGCATGAACATAATTGCATGGTTATAGAGCTTTCAGCCTCACTCTCTGATGCTGGATTTGAGGATGTCAAAGATTGCAAAAATGTAAAGACAATGTGGGACAAGTTGAAGCTTGTACATGGAGGTGATGCAAATAGTCTGAGAGCCAAGGAAGAAAGCCTTAGAGGAAAGTTTGATGATCTCAGAATGAAAGAAGGTGAAAACATCACATAGTATAGTAGATGAATAAAAGTAGTCAATGCTATACGAGGTGTTGGAGGTACACTTGAAGAGGAGATAGTGGTAAGTAAAATCCTAAGAACCTTATTGCCTATATATACTATTAGAGTCTATGCTATTCAAGAAATGAGAGTAGTAGCAAATAATACAGTCACTCTTGATATCCTGATTGGTAGACTGATTTCATTTGAGATGAATAACTTTGATAATAGTGTCTTACCAAGCTTAGAGTCTGAATTCAAGTCTTCTATGAAAATAAGAAAATCTAGTCAGAGACACTCATCTAGAAGAGATAGTGAAAGTGAAAGTGAAGAAGAAGATCTAGATGAAGTTGAAACACTCATGGCAAGAACAATTCTAAGAGGAAAAGGTAAATACAAAGGCAAGTTACCACTTGTATGTTTTAATTATAAAGAGATTGGACACTTTGCTGCAAGATGTCCTAACAAAAGAAAAGATGACAGAAGTGATAACAGATCTTTTGAGAAGAAATCTGACAGAGGTGATAACAAAGATTACAGAGGTTACCGACGATCAGAAAGAAATGATACCCAAGATTACAAGGACAAAGGCAAGAAGGCTAGTTATCTAGCTTCTTGCAAAGATGAAGATACTGACACCGATCCGGATGATGATATTGAGATAGTGTTTGTAGCTGTGAAGGATGATTCAGATGAAAATGAAAGGTATGAAGAAACTGTACTCATATCTAAGATTAGTAAAAATAAAATCTAGATTATAGATAGTGGCTGCACTCACCATATGACTGGTGACAAAGAAAAGTTTAATACTTTTGAATACTATAAAGGTGGTACAGTAAGAATGTGAAATGATTCACCTTGTCAAATTGAAGGTAAAGGAACAGTAATGCTGAATAACCTGTTTAAATGTGAAAATTATTATTGGGTAAAAGGATTGAATTATAATCTGTTGAGTGTTTCTCAGCTAAATAATTCAGGTCACAGAGTAGCATTTGAGAACAAGAAGGCAAAGATCTTCCGTGAATCAGGAATATTGATTGGTACTGGTAAACAGATAACTTATTGTATCTGAATGATACTAACCCCACTTGCTTGATGACTAGAAATGAAGACATATGAATGTGGCACAAAAGGTTGTGTCATGTGAATTTTGACAACATGATGAAAATAACTAGGAAAAGAAGTGTAAGAGGCTTACCGACGATGACAAAGCCAGACAACATCATGTGCAAGAATTGTCAAAAAGGTAAAATGACAAAGTCTAGTTTCAAAAGCAAAACCCATACATCTGATGACATTCTTGAATTAGTCCATACTGATTTATGTGGACCTTGAGGACAAAGAGATATTGTGGAGATAGATATTTTATTCTCTTTGTTGATGATTACTCTAGACTGATGACAGTCATGTTTCTAAAAGGAAAATCTGAAGCATTCAAGATGTTTAAATGGTATAAGGCTATGGTAGAGAAACAAAGTGGTAAGGATCAGAAATGTTTGAGATTAGACAGAGGAGGAGAATTTATATCAGATGAATTCACTAATTTTTGTAATGAGCATGGTATAAAAAGATAGGTTTCTGTACCAAGAACACCACAACAAAATGGGATTGCTGAGAGAAGGAACAGATCAATAATTGACTATGCAAGAACACTAATGTTTATACACTTAACATAGTACAATTGAAGAAGGACACAAAGAAGACTCCTTATGAGCTATGGTATGGTAAAACACCCAATGTAAGTTACTTCAAAATATTTGGAAGTCAATGCTATGTCTTAAAAGATGATAGAAATGGAAAGATTGACGCCAAAAGTGATGAAGGTATTTTTCTAGGGTATTCTACCAAAAACAAAGCCTTTAAATGTCTAATCAAGGCTTCTAACAAAATAGTTGAAAGTGCAAATGTGAAGATTGATGAATTTGCAGAAAAGAATGAGCTAGAAAGAACAAAAGAACCAAAAGACTACAACAAGTTTGTATACTGTGAAGAACCCATAAATCTACCCGAGCAATAGTGCTTAAATCTAGAACAACAAAATATTGCAATCGACGGTCAAAATGTTGTTATCGACGGTCAAGATAATGATCAAGATAATGTGTAAGGTAGTGAAGATCAAGCTAATATACAAAGAGTTGTACCTGTACTTGTAAGATATGTAAGAAGGAACCATCCAAAGGACCAGATCATAGGAGATAAGAGAGCTGGTACAAGAACAAGAAGTAAGTCTTTAAACTCAAATTGCTTAATTTTTGAGTTTGAACCAAAATATGTCAATGTTGCACTAGATAATGAAGAATGGATAAGTGCTATGAATGATGAGATTGAACAAATTGAAAAGAACAAGACATGGTCACTTGTGCCAAGACTAGATGAAAAGAATGTCATCAGTACAAAATGGATATTTAGGAACAAACTAAATGAGAATGGAGAAGTCACAAGGAACAAAGAAAGACTAGTATGCAAGGGGTATGCACAAGAGAAAGATATAGACTATGGAGAAACCTTTGCACCCATTGCTAGGCTAGAAGGAGTAAGAATTATACTTGCTTATGCTACATACAAAGGATTCAAATTATATCAAATGGACGTCAAGTCAGCAATCCTAAATGGAATACTTGAAGAAGAGGTATACATTGAGTAACCAGAAGCATTTGTGGATCCAGATAAGAGGAACATGGTATGTAGACTTCACAAAGCCTTGTATGGATTGAAACAAGATCCCAAAGCCTGGTATGAACAAATTCATTCCTATCTAATAAGTATTGGATTCATGAGGACTAGTGAAAATAGTAATCTTTATTTGAAAGAAGATACTAATGCTAACACTTTGATTGCTGAAATATTTGTTGAT
>MU225518.1:131517-142324 GCA_018584345.1 Thuja plicata | reverse complement strand
TCAACAAAGTGAAGGTATTTTCATTACACAGTCCAAATACATCAAAGAAGTTTTGAAAATATTCAAGATGGAAGATTCCAAACCTGTTGGAACACCGATGGCTACTGGATGCAAATTAACAAAAGAAAACAAGAAAACAGAGGTAAATCAGACTCTATACAGATCAATGATAGGAAAACTCATGTATGTTGTACACACTAGACCAGATATTGCACATGCAGTAGGAATTGTTGCTAGATTTTTTGCTAACTCCAGGGAATCACATATAACTACTGTGAAAATAATTCTAAGATATTTGAAGAATACTGAGGAATTTGGCTTATGGTATAGAAGAGAAGGCAAATTTGAACTAAAAGTGTTTACTGACGCTGATTGGGCTGGAAATCTTGATGACTGGAAGAGCACAACTGGAGGAGCATTCTTTATGGGTGACAGACTTGTCACATGGATTAGCAAGAAGCATGGATGCATCTCTCAGTCTACTACAGAAGTAGAATATGTTGTTGCTGCTGCAAATTGCTCAAATATTGCATGGATCAAACAGTTGCTGGAAGGTATGCATATGAAGATCAAAGAACCAGTAATTATCTATTGTGATAACACCAGTGAAATAAATATTTCTAAGAATCCAGTCATGCATGCAAAGACTAAACACATTGCCATCAAGTATCATTATTTGAGAGAATAGGTTCAAGAAAAAGATGTCATACTTGAATATGTGCAATCAAAAGAACAATTAGCTGATATGTTCACCAAGCCACTGCCCAAGGATACATTTGAGTACCTGAGGAAAAGACTAGGGGTCAAACCCATGTCTTTCTATCCGTAAAAGGACTAAAAGCTGCATCAGCCATATCATTCATGACTGATGCAAGCAGAAGCTGAACTTCAAAGCTACATCTATATACAGAAAGGTATATATCAGAACCGAGCACCAAAGAAAACTGGTATATTGATGATGGATAAGGGAAATTCAAGGAATATATTATGGATAGAAGAAATTTTTTTACAAAATGTCATATATTTGTGAAAATATTTGTTTGACATTAATGTCAAAGGGAGAGAATGGATCCATATTATCATCAGAAACTATTCATTATCAGATTACTCCAAACAGGGAGAGATCATATCCATAGGGAGAGTATTTCTATAAAAGTTGCAAATACAAGACAAAGACATCAAAGAAGAAAGGAAGAAATTTTTTTTGACACCAACAGAGGTCACAACACATCATAAGAAGAAACAAAAAAAGCTGCAAGAATCAAATCTAAGCTAACACAGAGCTTACCGGTGGTCAGACATTTTTATCAGTTATCAAAACAAACTGTTTGGTAATTTGATGAATCTCAACAATTGTATTTCATGTTGTATTAGAAATAGTATAGTATGATAATATAGTTTGTTTCCATAAATTCCAAAGGGAGAGATTGATGACATGTAACTGATTGAATGTTTGATAATGTTAAGTTGAAGATGATGCAAGACATTAAATCAGTTAATAGTTTGACTTGTCATTGATGTCAACTTGATATCATCTGTATGGTCATATACATAATGCCAAAGAATTCAGAGAATCAATGGAACAGAGGTTATGCTTTCAATAATGCATAAAAGTCAAGTATTCACTAAATGACAAACCACACCGACAGAGTGCACACCATCAGTAAAGATAGAGATAAAGTCACAGTGATGCCCGACGAGTAGAAGACAGTATTGCCCAACAAAGCAGAATCACAAGATGCTCGATGAGCTAAAAATAGTGTTGCCCGATGAGAAAGATCCAATGATGCCCGACGGATGGAGATCCTGAAGCTAACTAAAGTTGCACCGACAGAACTGGCAGTTGTCACTGGCGACAAACTGTAGAATTGACCGACAGAACAGAGAGATCAACAAATGACAAAATAACTAGCTGGCAGAGCTTAAGGATAGAATTAACTGGTTGTTTTATTTGTTTTATTCAACCACAGTTAAGTAAGTGATTTAGAGATGATTTATACAGCTGGCAAGAAGATAACTACGAGATAAATCAAGAATTAAAGCCATAAATCAATTTGGCTAGATTTCTTTTCACACCAAGAATCAAGAATCAAGAACCAAGAGTTAAAGAATATCATGTCTATATAAGAGACAAGCATAATTCATTTCCATAAGAAATCAGATACACAAGGGAGTGAATTGAAAGAAGATGCTGAAGAGAAACTGATGAAGGTTAAACTTCATGCAGTCCTGATCAATCAAGCTAAGGGAGAGCTAAAGAATTTCGTAGACATTGACATATAGTGAAGCACAACATCACAGAGAAGAAAGAATGAAGTATAAAGGAATTGAATTGATACATTGATCATAAATGTATTGTACGTAAATAGATTTGAATATCTGCAATTCAAAGTTGCATTAGAAACAGATCATTGTGTTTCAGTTTAACCATTGAAGCATTAAGTCTCTTAACAGAGCAGGACTTAACAGTCTTTTGTAATTAAGGTATATCCTAATAGATTACCAAAAGGTTGAATCATGTTAGTAGCATCAATCTTACCTAAAGCCTATTGACAGTCTAAGATGGAGGCTGATTCAAGGATGGTAGTAAGATTAGCATAAAGCCGATTGACAGTCTAGAGACTGATTCAAGGATGGTAGCATAGATGTCAGATACTAAGTGACAATCTATATATGAAAATCCTGTAACAAGGTCGCACTTAACTGTGTGTTTGTAATCTTTAACAGGGTTGGCTCCTAACAGGGCTCACTTCAGAAGAGTGAAAATTTGGGGTACCGGTCCCAGTGGTTTTTCCCCTAACAGGGTTTCCACGTTAAAATCATTGTGTTATATGTGTATGGTTTATTACCTTATTATTTTTCATTTCACATATGCATTTATGGATTGATTGGTATACTCTACATATTTACTGATCATTGGTAAATAAGTTTTACTGCTTATCGGTTATCAAGGAGAAGAAGGACAGACAAGGTAAACCGACAGACAGTTATTTATTTCAAGTATTTCAAAGGCATATATCTTGTAGGGACTTAATAATCTAAGGTGTATTAATTGGTGGATTGAAGTTTAAAGGATAAATGTTTAAGGTCACTGATTCACCCCCCCTCTCAGTTATTACTAACACTCATGTGTGTGCACATGCTTGTGGCTTCACAATTTTCATAGATTTTGAAAATCTTGCATTTTGATATATTTCTCTCTAAACAATTGCATCTATATGGTATATAATTGTAACATGGTCTGATTCATATTTAGTGGGTTCTGATCTTTCCATCATTTAATTTGCAAGAATGGTTTGGCATTGGTTTATGTCCGTTAGGTTTTCATTTTCAGAAAAAATAAAATTAAACTCTTGTTACTCAAATCTTTTGATTTTCTTTGAAAATATAGATAATTAGGTAATCATCATAAGTTTTAGCCTATATTTGCATCATTAGTAAGCTACATGCATTGATAAATTGGAAAATACAAAAACAAGTACTAAATTTGTTTTGCAGTTTGACATCTTGAGAGTACCAGCAAAGGCCTCCTTGTGAACATTCACATTTATCTTCAACTGAGTTTAATGAGCAGGTTGTACCATGACCACGGAGAACCTTGGGAATAACTTTGTTATTCTTTCAAGAGAGGAAATCAAATCTCAATATCCTAGCAATTGACTTGTGTAAAAATAATTATCAACATCACCGTTCTGACTGAGTAGTGTGTGATAACCAAGCTATTTAATCAAGGACCAAGGAAAGTTTTTATCCACCTACCATTGCACAAAGAATTTATTGAAGACCTAATCTGACTGTTTGAGGGTATATAATGAATTTAAGCATTTATTCTTCATTTCACACAATGATTAGATTTTACAGAGTATTTCAAAAGGTGATTCAAGAGAAATTTGAGCAGAGTTTGTAAAGATTCCATCTGTGTATCATCGGAAAGTGTTTAGAAGGTTGAAGACGCATTTTTAGCAAGTTACCCAAAATTTGTTTCATGAACACTAACTTACAGAAATGACAACCAATTCATCCGTTGGCATGAAAAGACAATACAAGGCATTAATGAATGCTCAGTTGGTCAGGAGAGATGTGTGTGCACCGCCAAATTTTTGAGTTGTTCCTAAAACTATAATGAAGGGAGATCTTATGGGAGCCCTGTCATTGATCATGCCTAAGGTACTCATGATCCATGTGTTTGAATAACTGGGAGAGGGGGGTGAATCAGTGGCCTAAAAAATTAATCCTTAAATCAACCCAAAAAATTATTACCACATTTATAAGCCTCTAGTTATCTTCATTCCTACAAGATGATTGCCTTGAAATATTAATAACAAATAAATACTGCTCAGATTAATCTTTCAAACCTTATTCTTACTTTTATCGATTAACAGTCTTTCTATTTACTGAAATATAGTAAATAACTAGTGTATACCGATAAATCAATATTTACTTATGTGAAATGAAAAACAATAAAGTAAAGACTCATAAACACATTAACACATGGATTTTTAACGTGGAAACCCTATTAAGGGAAAAACCACTGGGACCGGTAACCCAAATTTCCACTCTTCTGAAGTGAGCTCGATGAAGAGCCAACCCTGTTAAAGGTTACAAACACACTGTTAGGTGTGACCCTGTTAGAGGATTTAAATGAATAGTTTTTCACTTAGTATCTTGCATCTAATGCTACCATCCTTGATCAAACACTCACTTGGTCTGTCAATAGGTATCGGGCATATCCAATGCTACTTTGTATGATCAAACTTTTTGATACTCCTTGGGATGTATCTCAATTAGAAAAGACTTTTAAGTCCTGCTCGGTTAAGAGACTTGATGCTTCAATGGCTAAATTGAAACAGTAAATTGATCTGTTCACATATACAACTAGAATTGTAGATTTTTAGATCTATTGTAAGTACATTACCTTTCCGATCAATGTTATCAATTCAATACCTTTGCTCCACACTGTTCTTCTCTGTGATGTTGTATCACTGTTTGTTGGTGTGTGCAAAATTTAGCTCTTTCCTCAGCTTGATTGATCAGGTCTAAATGAAGACTTTCTTCTCCTTTAGAATCTCTTCAGCATCTATTCTCTTGTCACTCCCCTAATTCACATTGAATTAGCTTGTCTCTTATATAGACACGATTTCACCATTTCTTGGCTTTCTTGATCTTGTCGTGATCCACAATTCTTTCCAATTAGATTTAAAGCAAAAATCATGTTTTCTCTTGTAGAGATCTTCTTTCCAACTAGACAAATCAACTTTAAATCCTTTACTTATCTTTGGCTTTATCTTGTCAATCAAAACAATGATAAGTACCAGTTAAGTCTATATTTAGCTCTTGACAGCTAAGCCTTCTGTCATTTCTGAACTCTTTGTTTTGTTATTCAATACTTCATTAAGTCGTCAGTGACAACTGAATGTTCCGTCAGTGAGACTTCATTTGTCTTCAGGATCTCCATCCGTCTTGCTATCCATTGGGCAACACTGTAATTATGTCCATCGAGTTACACTGTGCTTTTTCTTGTCAGGTAACACTATGACTTTGCTCATCGATAGTGCTGTGCTTTTTCTCATCGGGTAGCACTGTGACTTTTCTCTCATTGGTTTACTCTGTCCGTCGGTGTATATAGTCATTTTGTGAATAATTAACTTTTATGCATTATTGATAGCATAGCCTTTGATTCATTGGTTCTTTGAAGTATTTTTTAGTATGTACATGACCATACAGATTATATCAAGTTGACATCAATGACAATACAATACATTAACTAATTTAATGTATTGCATTAACTTTCTGTGTCTTGGTGATTATCAACTTAACATCTTCAAACATTCAATCAGTTAAAGTTCATCAATCTCTCCCTTTGGCATTGATAGAAACACACTACATTATCACTAATACAATATGAAATATAATAGTTGATTCAATCTTATGTACTATAACCGATACAAATATCTGGTCCTCAGTAAGCTCACATAGCTTAGATTTGATTCTTGCAGCTCTTTATCTATCTTCAATCCCTTCACTGGATAGATGTAGAATCTTTCTTCTTTTGATGTGATGTGTTCTCTTCTTGTGTCAAACTCTCTCCCTTTGACTATTCTTTTCTTTTTGATGTCTCTTTTCTCTCTTGACAACAATCTCTCTCTTTGTATGTACTCTCCTTTTCTGGTTATATTTTTCCCTTTGGATAATGTGATAATGGATATAATCTCTCCCTTTGACAACAATGGAAAACAAATATTTGACAGTATTGCCAAACAATCCTTTCTATCCATTCAATATATTCCTTGAATTTCCCAATCCATCAGCAATATAACAACTCTGGTGCTTGGAGTAGATAAATACCTTGTTGTGTATATATGTATCTTTGAAGTCCATCTCTTTGCTTGCATCAACATGAATGATATTCTGATAATATGTAGGTTAATGTAGGCTTCTAGTCATCTTACTAACTAGTAGACAAGGGTCTGACCCCTAGTCTCTTTCTCAAGTACTCAAATGTATCCTTGGGCAGTGGCTTGGTGAAGATATCAGCTAATTGTTCCTTTGATTGCACATACTCAAGTATCACCTCCTTTTCTTGAGCTTGTTCTCTGAAATAATGGTACTTGATAGCAATATGCTTTGTCTTAGCATGCATGGCTGGATTCTTGGAAATGTTAATTGCACTGGTATTGTCACAATAGATAATTACTAGTTCAAGAATTTTCATATTCATACCTTCCAGTAACTATTTGATCCATGCAATATTTGAGCAATTTGCAATAGCAACAACATACTCTACTTCTACAGTAGACTGAGAGATACATCCTTGCTTCTTGCTGATCCATGTGACAAGTTTGTAACCCATAAAGAATGCTCCTCCAGTTGTGCTCTTTCAGTCATCAATGTTTCCAGCCCAATTAGCGTCGATAAATACCTTAAGTTCAAATTTGAATTCTCTTCTATACCATAAGCCATAGTCCTTGGAATTCTTCATATATCTTAGGATTTTTTTCACAACAGTCATATATGATTCCCTAGGATTAGCAAAAAATTTGCAACTATTCCTACTGCATGTGCAATATCTGGTTTAGTATGTACAACATACATGAGTTTTCCAATCATTGATTTGTACAAATTTTGATTTACCTCAGGTGACTTTTCCTCCTTTTTCATCTTACATCCAGTTTCCATCAGTGTTCCAACTGGCTTGGAATCTTCCATCTTGAATATTTTTAGCACTTCCCTGATGTATTTGGATTGTGTAATGAAAATGCCTTCATCTTTTTGCATGATCTGTAGATCAAGAAAGAACTTGATCCCTCCAAACATAGACATCTAAAAATATTTGCTCATTTCATTTTCAAATAATTTGCATAGAATATCATTTCCTCCAAATATGATGTCATCAACAAATATTTCAACAATCAAAATGTTAGCATCAATATCTTCCTTCAAATAAAGATTACTATTTTCACTAGTTCTTACAAATCCAATACTTATGAGATAGGAATGAAGTCTTTCATACTAGGCTCTTGGTGCTTGTTTCAATCTATATAAGGATTTGTGTAGTCTACATACCATGTTTCTCTTGTCTGGATCAACAAACCCTTCTGGTTGCTCAATGTATACCTCTTCCTCATGTATTCCATTTAGGAATGCAGACTTGACATCCTTCTGGTATACCTTGAATCCTATAAATGCAGCATAAGCAAGTAATATTCTCACTCCTTCTAGCCTAAAAATGGGTGCAAAGGTTTCTCCATAGTTAATCCCTTATTATTGTGCATACCCCTTTCATACTAGTCTTGCTTTGTTTCTGGTGACTTCTCCATTCTCATTTAGTTTATTTCTGAATATCCATTTGGTACCGATGACATTCTTGTCATCTGGTCTTGGTACAAGTGTCCAGGTCTTGTTTTTCTCAATCTTCTCAATTTATTCATTCATAGCACTAATCCATTCTTCATTATCAAGTGCAACATTGACAAATTTTGGCTCATAATCACAAATTAGACATCTTGTGTTTAGAGACTTACTTTTGGTTCTCATACCAGCCTTCTTGTCTCCAATGATCTAGTTCTGTGGATGGTTCCTTCTGGCATACCTGGAAAGTACATGTTCAATTCTTTGTCTATCATCTTGATCATCATTTTGTCCTTCATTCAGGTCTCCATCACTTGGTACATCATCTTGAGCAATATCCTGATTTTTGGTATTTGCAGCCTGATGCTTGGTTGTAATATTTTGTTGCTCAGGAGATATACATTATTGTTTGGGTAGAGTGCTAGGTTCTTAATTGTAAACAAACCTATTGTAGTCCTCTGGTTATTTTGTGCTTTCCTTTTTATTCTTCTCTGCAAATTCATCTATCTTTACATTTGCACTTTCAACAATTTTGTTAGAGGCTTTATTGAGACATTTATAAACCTTGCTCTTGGTGGAATACCCTAGAAAGATAACTTCATCACTTTTGGAGTCAAGATTTCCATTTCTATCATCTTTTAAGATATAACATTGACTACCAAAGATCTTGAAGTAGCTTACATTGGGTGTGTAACCATACCATAGCTCATAGGGTGTCTTCTTGGTGCCTTTCTTCAATTGTACTCTGTTCAATGTGTAAGAAATAGTACTGATAGCTTCCCTCCAGAAGATTTGGGTGATGCCTTTCTCTATCATCAGTGTCCTTGCACAATCAACAATAGATATGTTCCTTCTTTTAGCAATTCCATTTTGCTGTGGTGTTCTCGGTGCAAATGCCCATCTTTTGATTCCATGCTCATTAAAAAAGTTAGTGAATTCATCTGAAATAAATTCCCCTCCTCTATCTGATCTTAAGCATTTTGCTTTGTACCATTTAAACATCTTGAATGCTTCTAATTTATCTTTTAGAAACATAACTGTCATCATTCTAGAGTAATCATCAACAATGAGAATAAAATATCTATCACCCTAATAACTCTTTGTCCTCATGGGTCCACATAGATCAGTATAGACTAATTCTAGAATGACATCAGATGTATGGGTTTTGCTTTTGAAACTAGACTTTCTCATCTTACCTTTTTGACAATTTTTTCACATGATATTGTTGGGCTTAGTCATCATCGGTAAGCCTCTTATATTTCTCTTCCTGCTTATCTTTATCAAGTTGTCAAATTTTACATGACACAGTCTTTTATGCCACAACCATATGTCTTTGTTTCTAGCCATTAATCAAGTGGTGTTAGTATCATTCAGATAGAATAAATTACCTTTTGTCTGCTCACCGGTACCAATCAACCTTCCTGATTCATTGAAGATCTTTGCCTTCTTATTTTCAAATGCTACTCTGTGACTCAAATTATTCAACTAAGAAACACTCAATATATTATAATTCAATTCTTTCACCCAATAAGAATTTTCACATTTTATTGAAGGTTATTCAACACTATAGTTCCTTTACCTTCAACTAGACAAGGTGTGTCATTACCCTTTCTTACTGTACCACCATTATAATACTCAAAAGTATTAAAATTTTCTATGTCACCGGTCATGTGGTCAGTGCATCCACTATCTATGATCCAGATATCATTCTTGCTAACTTTAGATATGAGTACAGTTTCTACATGCCATTCATCTTCATCTGAATCATCTTTTACTACCACAAACACCATCTCAATGTCTTCATTAGATTCGGTGTCAGTATTTTCATCTTTGCATGTAGCTAGGTAACTGGCCTTCTTTCCTTTTTCCTTGTAGTCTTGGGTATCTCTTCTTTCTGATTGTCGGTTGCTTCTGTAATCTCGGTTATCACCTCTGTCAAACTTCTTTTCGAATGATCTATCATTACTTCTGTCATCTTTTCTTCTATTAAGACATCTTGCAGCAAAGTGTCCAATCTCTTTACAATTAAAACATACAAGTGGTAATTTACCTTTGTATTTACCTTTTCCTCTCTGCATTCTTCTAGCCATAAGTACTTCAATTTCATCAAGATCTTCTTCTTCACTTTCACTTTCACTATCTTTTCTCATAGTGTGTTTATGACTTGATTTACTTATTCTCAAAGAAGATTTGAATGCAGAATCTATGTTTGGTAATACATTATTATCAAAGTTAATCATCTCAAATGAAATCAGTCTTCCAATCAAACTATCTAGAGTAACATTGTTATTTGCTACTTCTCTCATTTCTTGTATGGCAGATAATCTAATAGCATAAGTAGGTAGTAAGGTTCTTGGAATTTTACTTACCACTATCTCTTCATCTAGTACACCTCCAACTCCTCAGATAGCATTGACTACCTCTTTGATTCTTGTGTTTTATTGTGTGATGTTTTCACCTTCTTTCATTCTGAGATCATCAAAATTTCCTCTAAGGATTTCTGCCTTGGCTCTCAGAATATTTATATCACCACCATGTACAAGCTTCAATTTATCCCACATTTTCTTTGCAGTTGTGCATGTTTTGACATCTTCAAATTCAACATTAGAGAGTGAGGAAGCAAGCTCTATTATCATGCAGTTGTGCTCATGCTTCTCTCTCATTTGTTTAACTGTGAGTTCTCCTATGGACAACACATATTCAATATCTAAGTATTGAGTAACATCATTTCCAAGACCTGTTAAATGGAGTCTTATCCTACTTTTCCATGAAGCAAAGTTGTCTTTGTTCAAATTGGGCACATCTCATCTATTCATCTTGTGATCTTTATCTTAGGTCTTGAAACCTTCCTTCTAAGCACACAAGCTCTGATACCTATTTTTAGAATAACTAAGAGGGGGAGGGGGGGGGGGTGAATCAGTGGCCTAAAAAATTAATCCTTAAATAAACTCAAAAAATT
>MU225518.1:46282-95943 GCA_018584345.1 Thuja plicata | reverse complement strand
ATGATCATCACTCTTTTTAGATCATTTTGTATGTTCATGTGGTCCTTTTTCTATTCTTTTGGTCTTAATTTTTGTTTGGAGTGCATTTTCATTCAAATTAAAGGTTTGAAAATGCTAAGTATAGTGATAATGGCTGTCATGATAGAGAGAAGACATGACAAAGAATTTCATGGAAGATCACTATTTAGTAGTCTCTCTCAAGGGTTCTTATAAGAGAACAATGCATTTAATAGTGGAGCCCAAGTCAATGATAAAATTGTGAGATGAGACCATAAATAGAACAATAGTCTTGAAATGGTACTACAACTATACTATGGAGATAAAGAGGGGAGTCATGTAGGTTAACTGAATGATACAATGAACAACCATAAGACATGATAAAGTAATGTCAAGGAAAATATTCATTGTACTTATGCTATCATACCTTTCAAAAGTTGCATTGTTTCTTAGATTCATGGAATGTTCTTGATAAGACAGTAATATTCAAATCAAGATTCCTTCACTATAAAATAAAAGATCCCAAATTTTCATTGAAGTGGGTGGTAATGAGCATAAACTACTGAAAGTCTTCTTTGAATATCTTTGCAATGGATTATCTTAATTTAAAAAAAAAATACTATTCATTTAATGTCACAATGTGAAAGAAAGAGCATGAGTATTATCTGAGGAGAAACCTATTATGTTTGATTAAAATCATGCTCTATTAAATATTTTTTCTATTGTTCAAGATGTTCTTTATTGATCAATGGTATCACTCCATTTGTTGTGCAAATATCGTGTTGTTCTTAAACATGGGTATAGGTATTTAATGCCTTTCAATATGAATATTAGAGTGTAGTTCAATGGTAGTGAGAGAGAATCCATGAAAAGGAAATGCATTCTTTCTTCCAAGGATTTCATTCAAAATGACAAGTAAAGAGATAATGATACACATTATTTTAAAAATAACAATGCATTTTATTATTATCATAATACTATCACATATTAGAATTTAATAGCAACAGGGCCATGACAAAGGGATGCCTATTTTAAGAAGGAATACATTGATGTAAGTACAGAGATCAACATGTTGTGAACATAAAAAATACATTAATATCACAATAGTAGAGGATAAAGGAGCAACAATAAACGATTGTAGCACAAAAAAATCATGATTTCAATGATCAAAACCATGATTTCAATGAGATGTGGAAACAATGATAGTCAAGGAGTCTAAGAATAGTAAAATGAATCTAAAGTATTAATATTTGGTCCATGGAGAGTAATACCCTAGTGTATGTAGACAACAAGAATAATGCTATAGGTTAAGAATGCGATAGATTTTAAATTAACCAATAAAGATTAAAAAAAATGTGTACATTATCACCTAGACCAATGATAATGGAGACTATAACAGCTTCCATTTTAATGCATATTGTAAAAAAATAAACTGATAGATAGGGAGGTCATGAATTTTAATGCCAATCTTATAAGAGTATTGTTTAGGGAGTAAGCCGACCCAAAGAATTTTCAAAATTGGTGTGTAGAAAGTTGTAGGTGCTTAGGAGAGTTTTCTTTTATTGAATGCAATGGATAGATTCAAAAATCATCTTGTAAGGAAGTTGAAAAGGGATGCATGAGTGAACTATCTAGTGCAATTCATTCAATGGACTCAACAAAAGTTACATATGTATGCAAAGGCGACAATTTTTGTAAATTTTGTAATAAATGATTGTTGTATAATTGTAGTGTTAGAGGATGCCAACATGTTGTACAAACATCTGTGCACTACATTATAGTCCTAATATGACAAGGCTAGAAATACACCGCCAAATAGAAATTTGGTCATAGTTCAACTAAAATATATATATTGTTGTATATAAAAAATTTATATATCAAGATCCACCAAGCCTAGATCAGTACAAAGGGAAAGATGAAGTCTAGATAGGGTAGAATGATCTAAAACACTAAATAGGATCATATGCTAAAAATGAGGTCAATTGTTAATCCCAAAATTACAAGGTTTCAATTTTCCATGTTACACTAAGAGGAAAGCTTCCAAAATCTTTCTAATTTTTTATTAGTTCTAAAGAGATCAGCTTTTTGTTTATGTTTCATGGCAAGATACAATGTATCTTTTGGAAATATGTGGAAAAGTGATCACATATAACTGATTGAAAGTTTGAAGATGTCAAGTTGATAATGGAAATGCAAAAGGATAATGCAAGAAATTAAATTGGTTAATGGATTGTATTGTTATTGATGTCATCTAGATATAATCTAATCGGTTATAATCAAAGTGTCAGAGAATTCAGAGAATCAAAGAGATAAAGATTATGCTTTCTGTAATGCATAAAAGACAAGCATTCACATTGTGACTACAAACACAGACGGTCAGTAGAACCCAACGGATAGAGATCACCGACAGTCAAGTCACAGTGATGCCCAAGAAAGAAAACTGATGAGCATTACCGACGAGCAGAATCATAAGCAAACCCAATGGCCAGAAACATAGTGTAAAATAACGGAGAAGCTAGAGGAAAACTGAATTATTGACTGACGCTATTAGAGAGTTAAACTAAAATTAACTTGAGTTCATAAATGACAAAATATCTAGCTGGTAGAGCTAAATATAGAGTTAACTGGTAGTTATCATTGTTTTCATCGACAAGATAAGTCAAAGATAAAGTAATTGATTTAAATTTTATTTGTCCAGCGGGCAAGAAAATCTCAGCGAGATAAAATGAGAGTTTTTCTTTAAATCTAATTGGCGGGAATTGTGGATCATGCAAAGATCAAGAAGATCAAGAACCTAACAATGGTGATATCATGTATATTTAAGAGACAACTCAATTCATTACGAATTGGTGTGGGTGAAGGAATGAACAAGAGGATGCTGAAGAGAAACTGATGAAGAACAACTTCATATAGTGTTGATCAACAAGTTGAGGAAAGAGCTAAAGAATTTTGCGGACACCAAGGAACAAAGAACAACATCATCAAGAAGAATCAAAGTGGAGCAAAGGTATAAACAAAGTTATATTGATCACAATAGTTTGTGAGATTACAATAGATTTGAAAATATACAAGTATAAGTTGTATATGTGAACAAATCATACTATTTTAGTTTAACCATTGATTCAAAAATTCTCTTAACTGAGTGGGATTTAAAGATCCTTTCTATATTGAGATACATCCAATGGAGTATCAAAAAGTTTGTTCATGAAGATAGCATGAGATGCCAGATACCTATTGACAGGCCAAGTGAGTCTTTGATCAAGGATGGTAGCATAGAGATGCTCGATATCAAGTGATAGACTAAACTTTTAAATCCTCTAACAAGGTCACACCTAACAATGTATTTGTAACCTTTAACAGGGTTGGCTCTTAACTGAGCTCACTTCAAAAGAGTGAAAATTTTGGGTTACCGGTCCCAAGTGTTTTTTCCCTTAACAAGGTTTCCATGTTAAAAATCCATGTGTCAATGTGTTTATGAGTCATTAATTTAGTGTTTTTTATTACACTTAGCTTAATTGGATTGATCGGTATACTCTAGATAATTTACGATCTTTCAGTAAATTAACAGACTGCTATTCGGTAAATCTATGGTAGAAGGTTTTACAAAACATTTTGAGCAGTAGTAAATTGATTTAAGTATTTAGAGGCATTCATCTTATAGGACTGAAGATAACTAGAGGTATACTTTTTTGGTACTAAGTTTTAAGGGTTGATTTTTGGAATATTATTGAGGCCACTGATTCACCCCCCTCTCAATTATTACTAACAATTGGTATCAGAGCTTGTGTGCTTAGAAAGGGAGTTTAACAACTCAAGAAAAAGATCATGAGATGAATAGATGAGATGTGCCCAAGTTGAATAAAGACAAATTTTCATCATGGAAAAGCAAAATAAGACTCCACCTATCAGGTATCAGAAATGATATTGTTCAATACTTAGATACTGAATATGTGTTCCCTACAGGACCTCATACTCTTGAGAAATTTAGAGTCAAGCATGAACATAACTGCATGATGATAGAAATTGCATCATCACTCTCTGATGCTGAGTTTGAAGATGTTAAAACCTACACCTCTACAAAGAAAATGTGGGATAAGTTGAAGCTTGTACATGGAGGAGATGCCAATGTACTCAGAGAAAAGGAAGAAAGCCTAAGAGGGAGGTTTGATGACCTTGGGATGAAAGAAGGAGAACACGTTACTTAGTATAGCTAAAAAATCAAAGAGGTAGTAAATGCTATCTGAGGAGTTGGAGGTGTACTTGAAGAGGAGACAGTGGTAAGAAAAATCTTAAGAACCTTATTACCTATTTATACTATTAGAGTTTCTGCTATTCAAGAAATGAGAGTAGTTGCAAACAATACAGTTACTCTAGATAGTCTAATTGGTAGACTAATTTCATTTGAGATGAATAACTTTGACAATAGTGTCTTACCATCTATAGAATCTGCATTTAAATCTTATCTAAAGATAAGTAAGTCAAGTCATAGATGTGCTGTTAGAAATGATAGTGATAGTGATAATGAGGATCAAGGACTTGATGAGATTGAAGCACTAATGGCTAGAAGATTGCAGAGAGGGAAATGCAGATACAAAGGTAAATTACCACTTGTATGTTTCAATTATAAAGAGGTTGGACACTTTGCTGCAAGATGTCCAAAATGAGGAAAATATGATAGAGGAAATGACAAACCCTATGATAATAAGTTTGATAAAGGTGAAAATAGAGAATACCAAAGCAACCGACAATCTGACAAGAGAGATACGGCCTGAGACTACAAGGAAAAAGGGAAGAAAGTGTGTTACCTAGTTGACAATAGAGTTGATGACACTGACACCAAATCATAAGAAGACATAGAGATGGTATTTGTAGCCATGAAGGATGATTTAGATGAAGATGAAGAAAGGTATGTAGAAACTACACTCATATCTAAAGTTAGTAAAAATGATATATGGATCATAGATAGTGGCTGCACTCATCATATGACCAGTGATAAACAAAAGTTTGAGACTTTTGAATACTATAATGGTGGTTCAGTAAGAATGGAAAATGATACACCTTATCCAGTTGAAGGTAAAGGAACCATAATGTTGAATAACCTGATAAAATGTGAAAATGCTTACTGGGTTAAAGGATTGAATTACAATTTTTTAAGTGTTCCTCAGTTGAACAATTCAGGTCATAGAGTAGCATTTGAAAATAAGAAGGAAAAGATCTTCAATGAATTAGGAAGGTTGATTGGTACCGGTGAGCAGACAAAAGGTAACCTTTTCTATCTTGATGACACTAACACCACTTGTTTGATGGCTAGAAATGAAGACTTGTGGTTGTGGCACAAAAGATTGTGTCATGTAAACTTTGACAACATGATAAAGATAAGCAAAAAAAGGAATGTCAGAGGCTTACCAAAGATGACTAAGCCCGAGCATATCATGTGTAAGAATTGTCAAAAAGGTAAGATGAAAAAGTCTAGTTTCAAGAGAAAAACCCATACATCTACTACAATTCTAGAATTAGTCCATACAGATCTATGTGGACTGATGAGGACAAAGAGCTACTATGGAGATAGATATTTCAATCTATTTGTTGATGATTTTTCTAGAATGATGACAATCATATTTTTAAAAGATAAATCAGAAGCATTTAAGATGTTTAAATGGTATAAAGCAATGGTTGAAAAACAAAGTGAGAAGAAATTGAAATAATTAAGGTCAGATAGAGGAGGGGAATTTACTTCAGATGAATTCACTAACTATTGCAATGAGCATGGAATTAAAAGATATATTTCTGCACCAAGGACACTGTTAGACACCTAGATTTGCACCCTTCATCCAAGCTCTCATAGTCTTTGTAATCTAGTGTAACATGGGAATCATATCAAGGTTGTGGCACCTTTTGCTAACTGAGATGAGACTTCCAGATTCTAGGTCGGTTCCTCTTGATATGTCACCCAAATTTTCTTCTTAACAGGAAAGTAAATTCTTGTGGGAAAAGGGATAAAAGGAATGCATGAAAGGGAAATGATTGAAAGAAAATTATCCTACTAGGTGATAAACTGAAGGTGACCTAAATCATAATGTATTGACTGATCTTAGCATGAAAACCTTGGAATAGAAGGACACAACTTCCTAGATAGGTTTGCATAATTATTTCATAGAGAGGCCCAAGATAAACAGAGGCTATTCAGGGAAAGAAGTAATTTCACAAACAATAGCGTATTTACTATAAGCAGACACGAACTATGACCTGCAAACAGACATCCAATTTTGTAATTCGGCACAAGAATGAGACAAAATGACAGGGGACTATAGAATATCCACAAACTCATCTAAATCAAATCATCCACAGTAGTATACACTATTGAAAAATAAAGAGGGCTCAAAGACTCCAATGTTTCACCAAAAACTAGTCAATATATTCTAATTTAGTAAGAGAGATTTAGACAAGGAAGCCCAGGGATAGAAAATATGTCACAAAAATCCTCTGCAATATCTAAAGATCAATGAAGGATTACAAAATAAAGAAATCAGAGGGCAGAAAGAATACCACGGATAATCTCTAAGTCAGGAAAACTCTTCAAGCTTTAAAGTTCTCAAAACTATTATATATACTCCTCAACACGTAGGCTTAGGGCCAATCTGATCTTGTTAGGGTTACAATTGATTACAACAGGAATTTTTTTTTTAGAAACCCTAACACTGTTAGTTTCATTCATAAATGCATTATAGAAATATCCTTGATTGATCTGATATAACTTCTGAAGTCTTCCTACCATCATCAATTTTTCTTCTACAAAGTTGGCTGATCTATCTACCTCTCTACAAGCTGGTTCTACAATAACTTCTAAGATCAAATATTTGAATTTCCTCTGAATATTTAAATTCTGACAGTCGCAGGCAACGCGAATTTCTGTATTGATGGTTGAGATTTCAATCTTTTTTATATTTTTAAAATATAGCCATTGGATCATTTTATTTACTTGAGAAATGCCTCATAACCTTGGGTTAATACTTTCTCTTTTCCGCTAAGTCTCCCAACCTTTCCACTAATCCTGGCTTTATCATGAGATTACGCGACAAGCGTTAAAAATTCTTTAAACTGGGCGGCAGTCACTAAGTCTCTATTTCTTGATAGAACATTCCCTTTTAATCATGAGACCACCCTACCGAAAGGCTGTTAACTTAACTCATCTCTGAACTCGAGTCACACCTGTAGGCAGGAATTACACTAAGTTTCATGATCTCCAGGTCCTTTACCAACTCTAGTTTGCATTAAGAGATTACCCGACTCCCCTCCGATCATCATCCGATCCAACGATCATCACTGAGTCTCCTGATCAAAATGGGAAATGCTTTTCTTTCATGAGATCATGAGACTAGCGATAGTTGGGGTCGCTAGATGATTTGGAATATTTTGTTTTTATCGCATGACTTAGAGACTTATGCAAGGTATAAACGCGCACATGAGAATTTGAAGAACTTAAGTCACCCAAAAGGTAATAAGGATTTAGAATAGATCTCGGGTAACTAGGGTTATATCAAATACATAGGCTTTTTTTTTTAACATTTAGATTATTTGCATGGGGAGGGGCAAAGCAGGAACTAAACAGATATGTAGAGGACATGACTAAAACTAGAAACCCAAAGTCTTCTCACAAGCTGGGCTTAACCCTTGTGGGAGCCTCATTTTACTCCACATGTAGCCAAGTTTACCAAATGAGGAAAATTGGGTAACATTCTTGGTGATTTCTATGGGATGTCTGCCTGCTAGACATTGAGAACTAGTAGCCTTTGATATCCATTGGGCATAGAGTCATTATTTGATCAAAAAGAAACTTGGAAGCAGATTGAAACTAGAAGGGGAAACAACTGACTATAAATGATAACTTTTAAGGAAAATAGAAAATTAATCTAGAAAGAAGGAACAGAGAGGGGAAATCATTGACAATATTCACAAGGAAGGACAAATATCAAAACAAGGCTTCAAATGGAATCCATTTACCTAAATGGGCAAAGGAACTCCTTTAAGAGTTGATAGTTGGAAAGCATTATGTTATTTGCACTCTGTGATGATGAATGGACCTCCCCAGAAGGAATCAAACTTAGTATGTCTGCTAGGCTTTGATTTGAATTCATCCCATTTGAGGACTATATCTCCAATATTGAAATTCCTAGCCCTGGCTCTTTTGTCAAAGATTTTATTTGTCTGCATCTGGTGGAATTCAATATCCTTCACGGACTTATCTCTGCATTCTTCTAGTTCTATAATCTGAGCATACCTATTCTGTAAAGGATATCCTTCTTCAAACAAGACATACTAAGTAGCTAAGTCTAGAGCTGGTAATTCAGTTAAAATGGACAACTTAGCCTCCTTTCCATACACTAGTATGTAGGGATAATTTCCAATGATCTTCTTTGGGGTAATTCTGTCTAACCACAACTTAGATTTTAGCTTGGTGTGCCAATCTCTTTGGTTGTCTTGTACGATTTTCTTGATTATCCTAATCAAGTTCTTGTTTGTTGATTCTGCCAAACCATTACCCTGAGGGTAGTAGTTTGAACTTGTATTCAAATATAAACCATGTTTGACTTCCCATTCAGTCACTCTCAAGCCTGTAAATGCTAATGTATTATCTAAAATAATAGAATCAGGGACACCAAATCTATGAATTATGTCATCATAAAAGCTTAGGACATCATTCTCATTTGCTTCCTTCAATGCCACCACCTCCGTCCATCTAGTGAAATAATCTATTGTAGTAATCACCCATTTATGACCTGCACTTGATGGAGGATTGATCATGCCAATGAAATCTATGCCCCATCTCATGAAAGGTTGCTCTACTCTGATGGGTTGAAGGGGCAAGGCTGCAAGTTTTTCTTTTCCTGCAAACATGATACATTTGGTGCATTTTCTTATGTGATCATGGCTATCCTTAAAGATGGATGGCTAATAGTATCAAACCCTCATGATCTTAAAAGCAGTAGTCCTAGGAGAGAAGTGACCTCCAGAAGGTCCATCATGAAATTCAAATAGGACATCTGCTATCTTCTCTGAACCTATGCATCTCAAAAGGATACCATTGTGATCTTTTCTAAAAAGAATGTTATCTATCAACACAAAAGGAATAGATTGTAACCTATAGTACCTTCTTTTTTCTAGATTTAGATCCACAGGGCATATCCCTATTTTCAGATAATGGATCATGTTAGGCAACCAACCCGCTACCTTGGCATGATCTTCTGTTAAATGCATGATTAGGGATGCATCTATTTTCTCCGATCCCTTTGAACTCTCATCCTCTGTTAGATGCTCACAAAGACCTCTTCCTCTTACTAAATTGGTGAATTGGATATTAATGTCATATTCCATGAACTTAGTAATTGAACCAGCTCTTTTTTTGTTCAGGTCCCTGGAAAGAAAGAATTCCTTGACACTAGGATGGGTTACTTTCAATTGTACCTTGCTGTGGGTTAACAAATATCTAAATTTCTTAAGGATCTTCACTAAAATGAGTACATGTTTCTCCACAAAAGAATATCTCTGCTCATATTCTTCTAAACCTTTTCTAAAGAAGGCAATAGTTTGTTCCAATCCTTCAACATTTTCTTGGGTCAATATTGCAGAAATAGCATCTGATCCCCCAGAAGCGTAAAGGATCAAATTCTTACTGAAGTTTGGGTTCAACATGGCAGGGGCTTCTGTCAGAGATTCTTTAATGGTTTGGAAACTAACTTTCCCCTCTTTGCTCCAATAGAAAGATGTATTCTTCTTCAACATTGTTGTTAAAGGCTTTAATAGATCTGCAATATTGGGTAAGAAACGTCTGACAAAGTTAATCCTTCCTATGAAAGATTGAAGACTTTTCTTGTGATGTAGTAAGGGTATCTCTATGATAGCTGCAATCCTTTGAGGGTCTACTGTAATTCATTTTTTTGGATACTATATATCCCAATCATTTTCCTTCATGGACTACAAACACACATTTCTTAGGATTGAGAGATATCCCAAATTCTCTACACCTTTCAAATATTTTTATTAGATGTTTTATATGGTTCGCTGCATGTTTAGAATAAATAGTTATGTCATCTAAATAGACCAGTACAAATTTGTACATGAGGATTTTAAAGGCCATATCCATTGTCTTTTGAAAAGTAGCACTTGAATTAGACAAACCAAATGACATCTTTTGATAAGCCATGGTCCCCCATTTGGTTGTAAATGTAGTCTTATATTGATCTTCTTTGTGAACCAGGATCTGATTGTATACCAAATAGCCATCCAATAATGAAAACCTCTCAAATCCAGAGACACATTGTGGGATCTGCTCCATAGAGGGTAATAGATTATGATCCTTTAGGGATGCTCTGTTAAGGTTTTTGAAATCAACACATAGCCTTAACTCACCATTCTTCTTCCTGACAGGAATGGGGTTTGAAACCCAACTGGTATGCTTGATGGGGTAGATGATACTGCTCTCTATTAATTTGAGGACTTCTTTATGCATGCATGGTTCTAACTTAGGATTTATAGGCCTTTGCTTCTACCTGACTAATTTGGCATTGGGTTCCAATTCAATGGTATGTTGAGCAAGGGCAGGGTCAAATCCTTTGAGGTCCTCATATTTCCATGCAAAGATGTCACTAAATTCTTGAAATAATTGGGTGTAAGCCTATTCTTTTGAATTAGTATTTACCTTCCCAAATTGTAAACTTTTACTTGGTTCTAACCTTAATTCAGTACAATGTTCTTGCTAGACTACCAGGCTAGCTTTGCTTATCTGTGATTGGTCATCTCTATTGAAGATAGACTCTAGGGTGACAATCCCTTTAGGCATTTTATTAGATCTTAGTTGTATCACTTGATCACCATAGTTTTTCAATAACCTATCTTGGTTATGTTCTAAGAAAACATCCTCTTCAAATAGGAATTACATAATTTGTTCGTCAGTGTCAAACACCTGCCAGTTGATATTGTTATCAGGAATAGAAGGTTTGACAATCACTTTGATATGTTGTTGATCCCTCTCTTTTGAAATACTTGTAGGGATATCATACTGATCTCCAACAACAGCTAATCTATCTGCATTCTAATTCAATTTTCTAAGGATTGCGATGATATTGAAAGCATGAAGATCTTTAATTGCATCCCAAATTCGATGCTTATATGCTCTCATTATATCACTTTTAGTCACACTTATCCCTCTTACTTGGCTGACAACCAGCTCGCTATCACCATATACCTTTAGGGTTCTGATCCCTCTCTTTTTGGCCCATTCCAACCCATTCACTAGGCTCTCATATTCAGTAGTGTTACTAGTGCAGGAGAAAGTGAACCTAAAGCCAGCATAGTACTTCTCCCCTTTTGGAGAAACTAGCATTGCACCACCACTAGCACCATGTTTTCTTCTAGCACCATCAAAGTATAGCTCCCAAACTTGGCTACATTGATCTTCTAAGCCTTTGTTTCACTTGGAGAGATTTAGCTCTATGCAACCCTATTCTTCAATCAAATAAGACCCCAAACCGACATCCCAAATAACATTGATATGGGCCTCAGAGGGTCTCTGAGATTCTAACTCATCTAAATAGATGTCTGGGATACCTTCTATCTTGGTGGTTGTTTCCCTGATGATTGGGTAGTCATCATCATTAAGTGCAAGGCAACTTGCGTTAAGCACATTGGACACATAGGGTTCTACATGGTGTGCTGCCAATGATTTAGACTTGATAGTGACCTTAGTCCTATACCTTGTATGAAAAAGCATGTGTGACCAATCAGAAGAAAGGTACCCCCCTATCTTGGCTATAAATTCCCTCGATAAGCATAAAAAAAATAGAGAAGGGAGGTCTATTATGTATATGTCAAGCAGGATAGAGAAATTGGGGCTTGCATGGAGGACTAGACTGGTGTCCTTAGCTACACCTATTGTGTTCACTAAAGAACCATCAAGCCGGGTAACTTTCTTTTGAAAAGGCTCATATTTTAAACCTACTTGGTCAGCTACCTTTTTAGGCATAACAGTGCTAGTAGCCCCACTATCTACCATGCAATTATGTACCAGAGATTTTCCAATAATTAAAGATACATAAAAAGGGGGTGGTTTTGAGTTCCTACCTTATACGATATTAGCATTGGAGTTGCCACTTGGAACCTCCTCCCTATGATCAGTGTTAACCAATACTGGCTTAACAACCTCTTTTATTTTAGGTGGCTGAGGAATCTTCTCTTTGGTCATTGCTTTCTTTAACATTTCAGGTTGTCCCAGAATAGCCAAAGAGTCCCACATAGACATAGTGATATTTTTTTTCTTCATATTATCCACTATGTTGAAGGGTATAAGTGTGTGTACTCTTTGGTGTATCTTTTCTATGATAGACTCAAACTCCTTAGAAGGTCAATTTTCTTTGACTGGAATAGTGGGGGCCTTCTTTAGCATGATAGGAGCAAAGCACGGTGAAGATTCTACAGATGTAGAAGCCTTATCTCCTATTTGTTCCATGTCTTGAGCTCTTCTTTTAGACCTGGTGTTGGCAGAAATGGTGGATTCACCATTCACTCCATTGAAATCTTGTTTCTCCCAATTAAAAAGAGAATTTTCATCATGTTGTGCCCCCTGGTGAGGAGGTGGTTCATTGGGAGAAGCTTCTGGTGGGGTGAGTGAGGTGCTTTGAACCATCAGTGCTTGGTGTACCCTCCCATTTAAGCATGTTGTCTAGTTATGTGACTGGTTACAAGGGTAACACCACTCCATTTCTGCAGAAAGGTTATTTTGACTTGGGACTACATCCCTAACTAGATTTGCAGAATTGAGGGGGGTAGGATTATAAGTCTGAGATGGTCTCTGATTGTAGTTTTGCCTTTGCCCTTGATAACCTCCTTGAAATTGGGGTTTATTCTGTTGATAGGATTGTCCCTGATTTTGATATTGTTGATTGGGACTTTGATTTTTCTATTGAAGAGGGGGTCTACTCCCCTGTCCTTGCTTATTTATACTTATCATCTCGTTACTCATAGTCTGCATTAATTTCTTCATCTCTTGTTGATTACTTCTTAACTCTAATAGTTGATGTGAAGGGTCCTCCCTTACTTCCCCATAACTGGCACTTGCTTAAGGTGTTACAATAGTGGGTATTAGAGGAATTGGAGTTATTTGCAAAGGCATTCTTGGTTTTATGTTAGGGAATATGGGCATAGGTGGCCTCGGGGCTATCATGCCAGCTTGTATTAAACAGTTCTCTGCCTTGACAACAATGTCAAAAGCTTGAGGTAATGAAGTACCTCCCATAGATTGAATCATGATAGAAATATTCTATTTAGACTTCTTAAAAAATATAGGAAGGCATGATTAGCTGATGGTCTTACTGAGGTAGGAATTCTATTCCATGTCTTAAGAAATCTGCTATTGAAGTTTGTCATTTGTTCCTGAGGAGCTCTTTTAATGGTTGTCAGTTGCTCTACTATAGATAAGTTATCTGATTTATCCTCAAAGTATTTACTTAATGCATCTCCTAATCTATCCCATGAATTAATGGAATCAACAGCAAGAGTTCTAAACCATTCTAACACCTTAACTTTGAAAGAGGCTGCTAATAGCTTGGTAGCCACATCTTCTTCTGTGATGTTATGTATACTATAGATAGTAGTTACATCTCTTATGTGTTTAAAAGCTATTGTTTTCCCTTCACCTTTGAAATCAGGTAGAATTTTAAGCACTCCTAGAGGCACATCATGATGTTGAGCAAAGTTCAAGGGGCTTCATTGGTTGAAGGGGGAAAAAGAAAACTGCCTCACCATTGCAGGAGTTGTGACTTGCTGAGTAGCTACTGCAAGAGTTGTACTTAAGGGCGGAGTTGAATCTTCTTGTAGTTCCCTAGTTAGGGATCTTCCTCTTCTTCTGGAATGAAAATGCCAGGGTCTCCTCTCTGAAGTATCAGGTGGTGTAGACTGTACCCTCCTAGTAGGGGGTGCTCTTTGAGATGATCTTCTATAGTTCCTTTTGGAAGGTAGTTGTGTGAACTCAGAAGGCTTTGAGCTTCTTGTTTCAACTTTTCTCATAAAATTTGAACATGACTGGGTCTTTTGTTCTTCACCAATGGAGTCGCTAGATACACTTGATAGGGAAAACTCTTTAAGTTTTTATAATGCAACCATTATATTAGAAGTAGCACAATATTGGTAAGTAAAGTTCAATTGGTGTCCCATCGGGCATGCCAGAACTGTTAGACACCTAGATTTGCACCCTTCATCGAAGCTCTTGTAGTCTTGGTAATCTAGTGTAACATGGGAATCATCTCAAGGTTGTGGGACCTTTTTCTAACCAAGACTAGACCTCTGGATTCTAGGATGGTTCCTCTTGATATGTCACCCAAATTTGCTTCTTAACAGGAAAGTAAATTCTTGAGGGGAAAGGGATAGAAGGAATGCATGAAAGGGAAATGACTAAAAGAAAATTATCTTACTACATGATACACCAAAGGTGACCTAAATCATAATGTATTGACTGATCTCACCATGAAAACCTTGGAACAGAAGAACACAACTTCCTAGATAGGTTTGCATAAGTATTTCATAGAGAGGCCCAAGACAAGCAAAGGCTATTCAAGGAAAGAAGTGATTTCACAAATAATAGCGTATTTACTATAAGTAGACACAGACTATGACCTGCAAACAGACATCCAATTTTGCAATTCAACACAAGAATGAGACAAAATGACAGGGGACTGTATAATATCCACAAACTCATCTAAATCAAATCATCCATAGTAGTACACACTATTGCAAAATAAAGAGTGCTCAAAGACTCCAATGTTTCACCAGAAACCACTCAATATATTCTAATTTAGTAAGAGATATTTATACAAGGAAGCCTAGGGACAGAAAAGATGTCACAAAAAGCTTCTGCAATATCGAAACATCAATGAAAGATTATAAAATAAAGAAATTAGAGGGTAGAAATAATGCCACAGATAATATCTAAGTCAGGAAAAATCTTTGAGCTTTAAAGCTCTCAAAACTGATATATATACTCCTTAGTGTTAGGAATAAGGTGTCTCAACCTTGGATAGTTCCTATTCTTATTATTTGTTTTGTAAAATGTATTTCTTGCAAATAATGTAATTAAGTGTGAGTGTACATGTCTAGTTGGCATGTTGATGTGTCAGTCCACTTGATGTGTTGGCATCTTGAATTGTGTGTAGGGAGATCATGGCTGAAACGGTTTTGACAGATTCATATGACATGTAAGAGCTATTTATAGGAGATTTCAATGACAGGTGAAGACATGCAATGACATGTGGCAACTGATAAAGTTGAGTACTATACACTCTTCCAATCCTTGATCCCAACTGTGGGGTTCAGGCTCCTATTTTCTTGAAGAATGGTAAAACCCTAATACAACTATCTTTGGGAGTTGCCCTAAAAAGGAAAACGCAATAATATAAGCTTTTTTTAGGGTTATAGGAAAGGATAGGAAAAGAGTGTATTGCTGGTATAATCTGGTGCTACTGGATTTGTCTGTCTGTGTCAATTGTCTCCTGAAAGAACTTGCATTGCAAGCGTGTTGTAACCGTTGTGTTGAAGATAATACATTGTGCAGGTTTTGGAGTGCTGGGGTTTTTTACCAAAAGGTTTTCCCCAGGGTAAATCATTGTGTCATTCTCTATTTTTTGTATGCATGGTATATGGTTGCAATATCTTTGTTAATTTAGTTAACGAATATGAAATTGTAAGGATTTAAAAGAATTTGCACAATACTTTCCTTTAGAGATTAGTGTAGGAAGCTATTTTCGCACCTTAGTTTCCTTACACTCAGCACGTAGGCTTGGGGCCAATTTGATCTTGTTAGGGTTACAATTGATTAAAACATGTTTTTTTTTTTTAGAAACCCTAACACTGTCAGTTTCATTCATAAATGCATTCTAGAATATCCTTGATCGATCTGATATAACTTTTGAAGTCTTCCTACCATCATCAATTTTGCTTCTACGAAGTCGACCGATCTATCTACCTCTCTGCAAGTTGGTTCTGCAATAACTTCTAAGATCAGATATTTGAATTTCCTCTAAATATTTAAATTCTAACGATCGCAGGCGGCGTGGATTTCTGTATTGACGGTTGAGATTTCAATCTTTTTAATATTTTTAAAATGTAGCCATTGGATCATTTTATTTACCCGGGCAATGCCTCATAACCTTGGGTTAATAATTTCTCTTTGATGCTAAGTCTCCCAACCTTTTTGCTAACCCTAGATTTATCATGAGATTATGTGACAAGCGTTAAAACTTCTTTAAACTGGGCGGCAGTCACCAAGTCTCTATTTCTTGATAGAACATTCCCTTTTAATCATGATACCACCCGACCAAAAGTCTATTAACTTAACTCATCTCTGAACTCAAGTCAAACCTATAGGAAGGAATTACACTGAGTCACGTGATCTCCAGGTCCTTTGCCAACTCCAATTTGCATTAAGAGATTACCTGACTCCCCTTTGATCATCATCCGATCCAACGATCATCGCTGATTCTCCTGATCAAAATGGGGAATGCTTTTCTTTCATGAGATCATGAGACTAGCGATAGTTGGGGTTGCCAGATGATTTGGAATATTCTATTTTTATCATGTGACTTAGAGACTTATGCAAGGTATAAATGCGCACATGAGAATTTGAAGAACTTAAGTCACCCAAAAGGTAATAAGGATTTAGAGCAGATCTCGGGTAACTAGGGTTATATCAAATACATAGGATTTTTTTTTAACATTTAGATTATTTTCTTGGGCAGGGGCAAAGAAAGAACTAAACAGATATGTAGAGGACATGACTAAAACTAGAAACCCAAAGTATTCTCACAGGTTGGGCTCAACCCTTGTGGGAGCCTCATTTTACTCCACCTGTAGCCAATTTTACCAGATGAGGAAAATTGGGTAACAAACATCACAACAAAATGGAATTGCTTAGAGGAGAAATATATCAATTGTTTATTGTGCAACAACATTGATGATTGATAAAAGCATCACTCAAACATTTTGGAGGGAAGGTGTCAGTACTATTTTCTACACACTAAATAGAGTAAAATTGAAGAACACAAAGAAGACACCATATGAGCTTTGGTATGGTCATACACCCAATGTTCAAAATCTTTGGCAGTCAATGTTATATATTGAAGGATGATAGAAATGGAAAACTTGATTGTGAAAGTGAAGAAGGTATCTTCCTAGGGTATTCAACCAAAAGCAAGGCTTATAAATGTCTTAACAAGTCATCTAACAAAATCATTGAAAGTGCAAATGTGAAAATAGATGAATTTGCAGAAAAGAATGACAAGGAAAGCAAAAAGGAACCGGAGGACTACAACAGGTTTGTTTATACATAACCTGACACTCTACCCAAGCAATAGTGTGTCACTCCCGAGCATTAGAACATTGCACCTGAGCATTAGGCTGCAATTACCGATGATCAAGATAATACTCAAGATGATGTACTGAACAATGAAGATGAAAATGAAGGTGAAGAAGATAATCAGAATGATGAACACAGTGCTGAACCAAAAATTTCCAAGTATGTCAGAAGGCATCTTCCACAGAACCAAATCATAGGAGACAAGAAGGCTGGAACAAGAACAAGAAGTAAGTCACTTAACACCAGATGTTTACTTTGTGATTTTGAGCCTAAATTTGTTTACAATACACTTGAAAATGAAGAATGGGTCAGTGCTATGAATGAAGAGATATAAAAAATTGAGAAGAACAATACATGGACACTAGTACCAAGACCAGATGACAAGAATGTCATCGGTACCAAACATATATTTAGAAACAAGCTGAATGAGAATGGAGAAGTCACTAGAAACAAAGAAATATTAGTATGAAAGGGATATGCATAAGACGAAGGTATTGATTATGGTGAAACCTTTTCACCCATTGCTTGACTAGAAGGAGTTAGAGTCTTACTTTCTTATGCTGCATTTAAAGGATTCAAGGTATACCAAATGGATGTCAAACCTGCATTCCTAAATGGAATACTAGAAGAAGAGGTATATATATTGAACAACTAGAAGGGTTTGTTAATCCAGACAAGAGAAACATGGTATGTAGACTACACAAAGCCTTGTATGGATTGAAACAAGCACCAGGAGCCTAGTATGAAAGACTTCACTCATATCTCATTAGCATAAAATTTGTTAGAACAAGTGAAAATAACAATCTATACATAAAAGAAGATACTGATAGTAATATTCTGATTGCTGAAATTTTTGTTGATGATATCATTTTTGGAGGGAATGAATTGTTATGCAAATCCTTTGCTAATGAAATGAGCAAGGAATTTGAAATGTCTATGTTTGGAGAGATCAAATTGTTTCTTGGTCTACAGATTCTTCAACAAGATGCAGGCACTTACATCACTCAATCCAAATACATCAAAGAAGTGCTAAAGATATTCAAGATGGAAGATTCCAAACCAGTTGGAACTCCTATGGCTACTAGATGCAAGATGACAAAGTAAGAAAATAAAAATGAGGTAAATCAGACCTTATATAGATCAATGATTGGCAAACTGATGTATGTTGTTCATACCAGACCAGATATATCACATGCAGTGGGGATAGTTGCAAGATTCTCTGCTAATCCCAAAGAATCACATATGACTGTTGTCAAAATAATTCTGAGATATCTAAAGAACACCAAGGACTATGGCTTATGGTACAAGAGAGAAGGAAAATTTGAGCTACAAGTCTATACAGATGCTGATTGGGCTAGAAATATTGATGACCAAAAGAGAACAACTGGAGGAGCATTCTTCATGGGTGACCGACTTGTCACATGGATAAGAAAGAAGCAAGGATGAATCTCTTAGTCTACTATAGAAGCAAAGTATGTGGATACTACTGCAAATTTCTATAATATTGCATGGATCAAAAAATTACTGGAAGGTATGAATATGAAGATCTTTGAACCAGTAATTATCTATTGTGATAATACCAGTGCAATTAACATTTCTAAGAATCCAATCATGCATGCTAAGACTAAGCATATTTCTATTAAGCATCACTATCTGAGAGAACAAGTGAAATCAATAGAAGTAACACTAGAATATGTTCAATCAAAGGAATAGTTAGCTGACATATTCACCAAGCCATTAGCGAAGGATACTTTTGAGTACCTAAGACATAGACTAGGGGTTCGACCCTTGTCTATCGGTCAGTAATCTGACTAGGAGGTTGCATCATCCTATACCACATCAGAAGACCAGTCATGTTGATGAAAACACTAAGATGGAAAGAAACAGATACATCTGTACATTGCAAGGTACATATCTACACCAAAAATCAGAACATTGTATTGCTGATGGATAGGGAAATTCAAGGAATATATTATGCAAAGGGATGGAACATGATATAGATGATAAAATAAGAAGTTTGTTTATTTGGAATTGTTGTCAAAGGGAGATAAATATCTCATTATCTTACAAAAAGGGAGAGATGTTCTCATTACCATTAGGGAGAGATGATCTCATTATCAAAAGGAGAGATATGATAAAAGGAGAGATCATATCATTATCCATGAAGAGAAGTTCCTGAGAAGTAACAAAGGAAGAGAGTTCAGACAAAGAGAAAGATTGCTGTCAAAGGCAAAAGAGATTATCAAGAAGAGGAACAATCAAGGAAAAACATATATTAGAATAGAGATATTAGATGATACATCTATCCAGAGATGGGATTGAAGATTGAAGACAGCTACTCTCCAGGAAAAAAATCTAAGCTATTTTTGAGCTTACCGAGAGCCATACATTTGTAATAGTTACATTAGGAAAGGTTGATGAAACTATATATTTCATATTGTATTAGTGATAGTATAGTATTATAATGTAGTATGTTTCCATCAATGCCAAAGGGAGAGATTGATGAAATGTAACTGATTGAATGTTTGAATATGTTAAGTTGATAACCAAAATGCAGAAGGATAATGCAAGACATTAAATCAATTAATAGATTGTATTGTCATTGATGTCAATTGGATATAATATAATTGGTTATAATCAAAGTGTTAAAGAATTCAGAGAATTAGAGAGATAAAGATTATGATTTATGTAATGCATAAAAGACAAGCATTCACATTGTGACTACAAACACCGACGGTCAGTAGAACCCGATAGATAGAGATCACTGAAAGTCAAGTCACAGTGATGCCCGAGCAAGAAAACCGACGAGCATTACCAACAAGAAAAATCACAAGCAAACCCAATGGCCAGAAATATACTGTAAACCAATGGAGAAGCCTGATGAGAACTAGAGTGTTGACCGATGCTATCAGAGAGTTAAACCAAAATTAACTTGAGTTTATAAATGACAAAATATCTAGCTGGCAGAGCTAAATATAGAGTTAACTAGTAGTTATCATTGTTTTCATCGACAAGATAAGCTAGAGATAAAGTAATTGATTTAAAGCTGATTTGTCTAGTTGGAAAGAAGATCTTAGTGAGATAAAACATGAGTTTTTCTTTAAATATGATTGGAGAGAATTGTGGATCACGCAAAGATCAAGAAGAACAAGAACCTAACAATGGTGTTATCATATATATTTAAGAGACAACTCAATTCATTACGAATTGGTGTGGGTGAAGGAATGAACAAGAGGATGGTGAAGAGAAACTAATGAAGAGAAAATTCATACAGTGTTCACCAAAAAGCTGAGGAAAGGGATGAAGAATTCTGCAGACACCAAGCAATAGAGTACAACATCACTGAGAAGAATCAAAGTGGAGCAAAGGTATAAACAAAGTTATATTGATCATAATAGTTTATGAGATTACAATAGATGTAAAAATCTGCAAATATAAGTTGTATATGTGAATAGATCATACTGTTTTAGTTTAACCATTGATTTAGAAAGTCTCTTAATCAAGCAGGATTTAAATATCCTTTCTATATTGAGATACATCCAATGGAGTATCAAAAATTTTGTTCATAAAGATAGCATGAGATGCCAGGTACCTATTGACAGGCCAAGTGAGTGTTTGATCAAGGATGGTAGCATAGAGATGCTTGATATCAAGTGATAGAATAAACTTTTAAATCCTCTAACAAGGTCACACCTAATAGTGTGTTTGTAACCTTAAACAGGGTTGGCTCTTCACCAATCTCACTTCAGAAGAGTGAAAATTTTGGGTTACCGGTCCCAAGTGGTTTATCCCTTAACAGGGTTTCCACATTAAAAATCCATGTTTCAATGTGTTTATGAGTCATTACTTTAGTGTTTTTCATTACACTTAACTTAATTGGTTTGATCGGTATACTCTAGATAATTTACTGTCTTTCGGTAAATTAACAGACCGCTATTCGGTAAATCTACAGTAGAAGGTTTTACAAAACATTCTGAGCAGTAGTAAATTGATTTAAGTATTTGGAGGCATTCATCTTATAGGACTGAAGATAACTAGAGGTATGCTTTTGTGGTACTAAGTTTTAAGGGTTGATTATTGGAATATTATTGAGGCCACTGATTTACCCCCCCCCCCTCTCTCAGTTATTACTAACACAAAAGAGGAGATATAAATTGAAGAAATATGAAGATTTCAAGAACTTTGCACAAAATCTTTGGTCCCCAATAGGCAATAATTTCATCTCTTTAAGTGGTGTTGTTTCTCTTGGATGAGTGGTGGTTTTAGTCAGTAGTGGTTTTGAAGTTGAGAATGATGGTTTTTCCCTAAAAGATTTTTTTTTTGTTTCCATTACCACTAATGACATATGGTGATTTCCTTAGGTGTTAGAGAAATGGTTTTTAATGTCCAAAAACATGCTTCTAGTTCCTAACTCTTTCACTTTGTTTGGATTATGTACACTACTTATTGATGCAGGAGCATCCTTGGGTCGTTGGAAATCTTAAATCACCCAAAAATATTTCCTTTAATTTTTTTCTTAGTTTTGTTTCATTTAGTTATTTTTGTGTTTTTAGTGGCATACCTTGGATTTGGATCATTTGTTGTCACAGATCTCAGTGTATGTTTTGGACATCATGATTTTCTTATGTCTAGGTTCACACCTCATTTGGATACTTTGATGCAGAAATATTTTAGATTCTTGTTTGGTTATGTATGTTCTTATTGTTATAATGGTCAGTTGGAGTGTCCAATCTCTCACACCATTTCCTTGGTGTGTGCAGCTTCATGTTTCATCATTATTTTTTTGTGAGCTCATGGCCGACCTCCCTTTGGGCATGTGCTTAATTTTAAATCCTTTTGAGGGAGTTCTTCTTGATTTGGGTCCCGGCCTATATTTATGTATTGTGTTTTCTTGTTTTTGGAAAATGTGATAGATCATGGCTAACATATGCATTATGAAGGTTCTATATATTGAGGCATTTAATCTTAGTTAAGTATCTCTCAATAGGTTAACCTTTGGAACATTAATTATAGGGTTTAGATCTAGATTTTTGTTGTAATCAGGCATGCATTCCAAAATAATGTAAACTGCATATTGTAGGCCAATTTGATGTAAATTCTATTAGCAAGAGACACTACTCTTGTTAAGTTGTATGTTTTCATTGATGGAAACCATACACTATTCTGGAGGTGACTTATCATAATATGATGATATTGAAAGTTACAATGATAACTAGAACCATATATTGGGTTTGGTATATGGATCGGTAGAGACATGTATGATTGAGTTTTCAAGTGTGAACCTAGGAGGAGCTTCAAAGATGTATTATCTACCTTTATCTATATTTGCAGTAGTTAATGTTATTAGATATTCAAGTTATAGCTTTATGAGTATCGGGTATACAAAGAAAAATGAAGAACATAGATAGTTGGTTATTGGATTGATTAGTGTTCCTATCATATCAATGATCCAATTAGTTTGATACTTTAATATGATAGAGATGAAATGTATGATGACCTCTATGCTTTTTTTTGAGGTTAGGAACATGTTTTGAGGTCATATTTGGCTGACACTTCACATGATACTCATATTGTTCTTGAGGCCGACAATTGGAATTATTATCTTTGTTGATGGATATATAAGATCGATCTTTTGTGGTGATTTATGTATGTGATGGTTGAATAAGATAATTATAAGTTTTATAAGTGTGATGGATCATTGATTAGAGGTTTAACTATCAGATAAGTAGATTTACATTGTACTTACAAGGAATTATCCAGGCATAGTTGATGTTATTTATTAGTTCATTTTTGTTGGATTTCTATCCATTCATTTTGTATGGAAGTGAGCCTCATTGTATGTTTTAATCTAAGTAGTGAGCTCTAGGTTGTAAGCCTAAATCCATGTGCATTCCTCAATGTACTCAAACCTTTAACAATGTTACTTATTTCTACAAAAGTAATTAATTGTGATTCCATCCCCACCATGTTTTTTTTTTCCCTTAATTGAGTTTCCACAATAAAAATCATGGTGTCATAATGTTATGGATTCTTTGCTTATGCTTCTATTGTTTACTTTCAATTATATTTTCTTTATGGTTATGAAATTAGTTTAATAAAGTTAAAAGTGATAGAACACTAATTCACCCCCCTCTTAGTGTTCTTCAATCCTAACAATTGGTATTAGAGCTTTGGTCCTTGGAAGAAGTCTAACAGCTTGATGAAGGTCTCGATGACATATTTAACAGTTTCTAGTAGTGTTCAAAGAGAACTCTTGGATGCACTTGAAGATCTTGACAAATCAAATGCTCAAAACCTGGAATTGGAAAAGAGACTTAAGGATGCTAGAAGTTTCATTGAGAATTTGAAGGAACAATTGAAAAAATCTAGGGACAAGAGGAAAGATCTTGTTGAAAAATTGAACTAGAAAGGAAGCACTGATGATTCACAAGCATTGAAAGAAAAATTAGATGATTGTGAATAGTTAAAAAAAAATAGAGACAATCTGAAACATGAAATGGAAGCTATGGTAATGAAGATGACCACAAAAATTGAAGTGAAGAAAAATCTTGAGCAATACTTGATGGAAAAAAATGAAGAATGACATAAACTAAAATTTGAAATTGGACAATTGTGTTAGGAATAATACAACTGAGAGGGGGGGCATGAATCAGTTGTCTGATAAATATTTAACCTTTAAACTTTAAAATCAATTACTCAATGAAAATATGAACACTTCAAGAATAACACTATAACATAAGTATTTTTTGTAGAGGAAAACTCTGTTAAGGGAAAAATCCTGGTGGGAATTAACACCCATAAATAATGCACTAGAAATATTGTATTCCTGTCCTATTAGGAGTTGATTATTACATCCAATAAAAAGTTTATATTAAAGGACAGACCATGTTAGGATTCTTATCAACCCTGTTAGGTTTTGAATGATATGATGAGTTCATAGCCTACACACACTATGCAAAGTGAAGGTTAAATCCACCTTCTAAAGGTTAAACCCACCTTCTGGATCCACTGTCCAAAGAGAAGTATAAAAGTATACTCATAATAGTGAATTGACTGATAGAAACTTTCTTTTCCTATATAAAAATAATTAAGTGCAATAAAAACACAGTCACTTCTCTATATCCAACAAAACTTGCATCCACATGCTCGTATAATCCTATCCACACTTTTCACATAAAGATGCTACTTTCCTTTATACAAGTTACAATAAGAAATTAGGTCAGCCTGTTAAGACTTCCCCAATGCAAAAACAATTACATATACCCTTTCTAAGATACACAGGGTGCCTTACACAAGAAAATGAAAAATACAAATCATTAGTTATATGCCAAGATCAATAATTCATGCTCTCCATTCACTAAGCACATTACATGTTTGTGGTTAACCCCAAATAGGTCTTTGCCAGTCCATATGCCACAAGTGACATCATTAAGAATCTAACAACCCAAGAATCACAAAGAATTTTCTCCCATGTATCTTTTATCTTGCCTTAAGATCACATACCATAATGTATTCTCACATCCAAGTTATCCCAAAAACTTAGAGACCATCTCTATCATAATCATTTGTCACTTCTTTGTAACCAGTTTTCACCAAAACACTTATAACTCATGCAAATTGTAATATTAAATCCAACGATCTTATATATAAGGTTTAAATACTTACCTCTACACAAATATGTGTTTACACATACTAAAGCATCGTACATTGTCCCTACACAACTGTCAATCTCACCTGTACCCGTGATAACCAATCTTTATGAAACTTCTAGTGCAACCAACTGAAACATATGTTGACATCAATGGAAAAAAATGAATGTCAACACCCCAAACAACTAAAATTCTAAAAATATCCCCCTTTGGAATTGATAGAAACATATGTGAAGACCCATCAAACCAAAAGTAGCTTTCTTAATACAAATTTCTCAATATCCTATTCACAACTCCCCCTAAGGCAGTAGGGATTTCCACCTGAATCTCTCCCCCTTTGAAATTAATAGAAAAGGGTACCATATTTATTTTGTTTCTCTTCACATCCCACCTCTACAAGGTGAATATGTTTTGTTGTGTTGCTACAATCACACCCCCTGAGGAGCAGATCCAAGCATCAATTCCAGAGAATAATATAGCTCTAATAACTACTGGATTGATGCATTCCTACATCATCTAGTTCTCAAAAGGAGGGATTCTCACCCTAATCATACCTCTAAGATACTCAAAGGAATCTTTTGATAAAGGTTTTGTGAATATATCTGCTATTTTCTCCTCTGTATTGATGTACTCTAATCTTACTTCCTTTTCGGCAACCTTGTTTCTTAAAAAGTGATAATTGAAATATGTTTAGTCTTTGAATGCATAACACGATTCTTTGAAATTTTATCAATGCTTGTATTATCACAATGTATACCCACTGGCTCTTGAAAGGTTATCCCAATATCCTTAATCATTTTCTTCATCGAGAAAATATGTGTATAATTTATAGCTGTAGTTACATACTCTGACTCAATAGTAGATTGAGCTATAAAATCCTTCATTTTACTCAGCCAAGAAACTAACCTTTTTCCAAGGAAAAATAATCCACCACTCTTTCTCTTTATGTTATCAATACTTCATCCCAAATCAATATCATTATAAGATTGTAATGTAAAATCATCTAAAATTTCATACCATAGACCATATTCCAATGTTCCTTTCAAATATTTTGATGTAATGACAAGTCTTTCTCACAACCCTATCTTCTCCTAGGGTATTCTATAGGCAACTTCTCTATCCTATTAGGGTCCCTTTCAAACCATAACTCACAAAGATTCTATTCTCAATCCTTCACCTATTCAACTTGTTTACACCAATGATGAAATCAACTCAACTGCACATATCCCATGGATGTCTACTAGCATCTCCCACACTAAGTGATCCAATATGATCAAGAATCACCACCCATGGAGAGGAAGGTTTATAAAAATAAATTGAATCCCTTACAATGCCTAATAACATATATTTGAATGAAACCCTAGTCGATTCCAAGAACTTGCTTTAAACTAGTCAAAACAGGGCTACAAGGAATTAGGCCTAATTGGACATCTTTTTCCACATTACTAAAAGCTCTCTTAACAAGTTGGAAAAAAAGTCACATTTCATAACACCCTTTTCAAAAACACCTCAGATTTATCTAGTCTCACTTCCCCAAACTCTCTGTACAGGGGTTTGCTATAAACAAGCCTAAAATCAAGGGTTTCACAATTTGTAGAGAACACCCATAAGGGTTTGTTCTTTCACCATGAAAGAATCATCACCAGAAATTATCCTTGCACATGGAGCTTCTTCACACTCATATCCTCATCCCCACATGCTTTGATTGAAACAACCAATGCATTCAATCATGCCTAGTTCTTCTTCAATTCACTGTTATCCCTAGCCATGCATCTCTGGCTCACCTAGGGAATCACTGTAAAAATAACTCTTTTTCTTTCCAGGGCCCATCCTCTTTCACCAATAATGTAAAAGGAGTCATCTTCCAAATCCCAAGGAACTAGACAAAAGCCACGATGGGAAGAGGAGTTATGAATCCATTAAAAAAAACTATCTAGTTCAGACCAACAACAGTGCTAAAACCAAACTAGTTTACAAAAGCAATGAAATGGAATAAAAACAACTAACTAGTCACACATAGAATCTAGGAATTACATCTACTACCTCATGCATGAGTTACAATGCAGAGTCTAATCCATTAACAAACTCAAAACAAGAAAATACATTGACTGTGATAAAAAAAATGCTCAAATAACTTGCTTGTTCATTAACCAAATTTTGTCTAGCCCTTTACATAGGTCGAGGGAGGCCTTAAATAGTTTATCCTTTTTCATTCCAACTATTTTAGATAGTTAAATAACCATATGATTGAAGATGCACTTGAGCAAGAAATGTTGTCAATGACAACATTGACAATTTTGCAAAGTTGTCAACAACTTTTTCAACTTTTGCATTCTCACACCCCAACTTGGTCAACTCAATCTAAAACTTAAGCAAATGCATATATAGGATTACTAAGCCATGAAATAGGTATCATAATCTATTCTTGTCTATTTTATCCCTCTAATGTACAAATGCACTATTTTGACACATTTGCAACAATTGGGCAACTTTCCCAAAATTGGACAAACTATAACTTTAGGACTAACAAATGACCTAGTTAGGCCTCTTAACCATAAAAACATACTCCAGGACTATATAGTCCTCTTATTTCACTAGTGGCTTGGATAAGACCACTACAAGCCAAAATTTGACTAGGAACCCTAGGTTACCATGTAGCCTTACCTAGGTGCTCCTGTACCATACTCCCCCACAAAGGAAAGTCATGTCACTCCTATGGACAAGATATCATCTGAAATGCCTAGATTCTTGAAGTCTGTAGCTGTAATCTATGTTTCCTCTAACTCTGGTTTATGCTTCCACTTGATGAGGTACTCCATGTACACCTTGTGTCTTGTGGTCTTCTTGACCCTTGAGTCCAATACCTTGTCTACTTTTGTATTCATCTTTCGAGGTAAAGCATCAGGTTCTACATCTTTACCAACCTCTTCTTTGTTCACATCCCTCTTAGTTAAGGGTCCTTTAAAATTTATTAAGTATGCCACATTTAAAATAGGAGAGATGCTCAAATCAGTAGGTAGATCTAGTTTGTAGGCATTAGCCCCATATTTGGCTAAGATCTTGCAGGGTCCCACTCTTTTCATATGTAATTTGGTAGGAATTCCATTTTGAAACCTAGATTGATTTAAATGTACCATGATAAAATATCCTACCTCAAATTGAACATCATTTCTCTTCTCATCTACTTTAGCCTTCAATTTTTTAGTAGATTCCTGTATAGTCTTTTTCACCTGTTCTTGAATCTCGTTCATGGTTTGAGTGAAGTCTTTGACATGACCACTCTTGTACTCGATAGCTCCAAGGTCTCTAAGCTCACATACACCCCTTGGGTGCATCCCATAAACAACTTCAAATAGGATTCTACTTGTTTTTCTATTAACACTATCATTATATGCATATTCTGCTTGGGGAATGACCACAACCCATGTCTACCCATACTCCTTATTTAGGCACCTTAACAAATTACCAAGCACTCTGTTAACCACCTTAGTTTGGCCATCAGTCTGAGGGTAGTAAGCTGAACCAAATGACAAGTTAGTACCCAATCTACTCTATAGTGTTTTCCATAAATGTCTCATGAACTTAACATCCCTATCTGATACAATGCTTAGGGGTAGTCCACGGATTCATACAATCTCCTTAAAAAACAAATTTGAAATGTTGCTAGCATCATGAGTAGTCCTATAAGGAATAAAATGACCCATTTTCATAAATCTATCTACCACAACATAGATACTATCATGACCATGCTTTGTCTTAGGTATCCCTACAATGAAATCCATGCTACCATGCTCCCATGGCCTATTAGAGATTGGAAAAGGTTGATACAAACCTGCACTGATAGCTCCTCCTTTTGCTTTCATGCACACCACACACTGTTCAACATACTTTGTGACATCTCTTACCAATTTTGGCCAATGGTAAAACCTTTGGACTAACTCTATAGTTTTGTTCACACCAAAATGACCACTCAAGCTATCATTATGTTTCTCTTGAATGATATTTTCTCTCATTGAATTCTTAGGAACACACAATTGGTTCCCCTTAAACAAAAACCTACTCTGAAAGGTAAAATCAGAAAACTAACTATGAAAGTGATTCTGAAAATCATAGCATACCTTATAGGCTTCACCAAAGTCTTCATCTTCTCTATATATGTCCTTGAAAATATCTATCCCAATACTCTTCAACTGAACTTCCTAAATGGTTAGCAACCTCCTACTCAGGGCATCTGCAACCTTATTCAATTGTCCTTTCTTGTGCTTTATTGTGAATGTGAATGCTTGAAGGTATTCCATCCACTTCAAATGTCTATTACTAAGCTTCTCTTGTGTGTTTATATAGCTAAGGGCCTGGTTATCAGTAAACACTAAAACTTCTTTTGGTAGCAAGTAATGTCTCCACTTCCTAAGAGACTTAACTAAGGCATACAATTCCAAGTCATAAGAAGAATATTTCTTCTTGACTTCATTTAACTTTTCACTGAACAAGGCTACTGGCCTACCTTCTTGACTTAACACACCCCTACTTTCATCCCACTTGCATCACACTCCAAAGTAAATAGTTGATCAAAAATAGGCAATCTTAGGATAGGTTGTGTTGCTACTTGCTCCTTCAACTTTTCAAATGCTCTCCCTACTTCAGAGGTCCATCTGAACTTAGTCTTTAGACCACCCTTAATGGTGTCTAGCATTGGTGCACAAATACCATTGCAATCTCTTATAAACTTTCTGTAAAACTGAGCTAATCCATGAAATCTCTTTACCTATGTCCCTGTAGTTGGTGTAGGCCAATTTAGAATAGCCTCCACCTTTCTCGGGTCAATCTTCAATGAACCTTGGGATACAACAAACCCCAAATACACAAGTTCTTGTTTGAAGAACTCACACTTTTCTAGATTTATGGATAACTTCTTTTCTTGCAACCTTTTAAGTACCATCTCCACATGCTTCACATGTTCCTCTGTTGTCTTACTGAAGATAAGTATATCATCTATATATACTACCACAAATATACCTATGAATTCCTTAAGAACTTCATTCATGAGCCTCATGAATATGCTAGGGGAGTTTGAGAGGCCAAATGGCATAACTCTCCACTCATACAACCCATCAGTAGTCTTAAAATTTGTCTTCTATTCATCCCCATCCTTGATTATAATCTGGTGGTACCCACTTTCTAATTCCAATTTAGTGAAAAAATTTGCCCCTCCATGACAGTCCATCAAATTCTCTATTCTAGGAATTGGAAATCTGTATCTAATTGTGACTCTATTAATAGCCCTAGAATTAGTACATAGTCTCCACTTACCACCTTTCTTGGATGCTAAGACCACAGGTGTGGCACATGGACTAATTCTTTTCTTTATTAGGCCTTGGTTTAATAGCTACTGCACTTGTCTAGCCACTTCTAGGTTATGGCCTGGAGTAAGATTATAAGCTACCTTATTTGGAAATGATGCACCTGGTACAAAGTCAATTTGATGACTTATCACTCTTCTAGGAGGTAAAGTTGTAGGAGTAGCATCACTGACTATGTCTTTATACTTCTCAAGTAACTCTTGCTATTCTGATGGCAAAGACTCTTGTTTAGGCTTCTCTTCCTCCTTAGGATTGAGCAAGATAGCATACCCTTCACTTCCTTCCTCCTTAAGGGTATTAATGAAATCCTTTCTGTGTGTGTGATTTTATGCACATGTTAAGAAGGACACAACACTTCAATAGATCATTATATTAGTGAAAAATCATTAAAAAAACAAGGGTTTCATATAAATCACTAAAACTGATCTATTTCTTCCGAGCTAGGAGGAGTTTGAAGAATGCAATAATCATGCCCTCAGATTATGCACAAATTAGTGACATATACAACCTAAGAATGAAAGATTTGTGTAAAAACTAATCCAGATATTCAAGAAACATGCATATTAGCTCTAAAAATGAAGATAGTAACAATGAATAATAACAAAGCTAAGATGCAATATAGATTCACAAATAATCTTAACAACATAACAATGCTTTCAACTCAGAAAATTAATTGCCATTTGTGCTCAAAATTCATCCTATTTATAGAAGAATTTGAGAGTGAGAGGAGAGAGGAAGCCATTAATGGAGGTGTAAGAACATTAATGGTGGATGTAAGAGGCATTAATGAGGTATGGATGAAGGGAATATGCATTAAATGAGAGCATTTAAGAGGCATGGTGAGGGTTTAAGAAGCATGGGTGAGGGTTTAAGGTCAAGCTTGAGAACTTTGACTTTTGGGAGTGGGTTGAACTCCTAATCACAAAATTAGGAATGTGACATCATTAGGAAGTGGGTTAGGATGAAATTAAGATTAAGATTAGGCTTAGCATGGGGGAATAGGTTGGGATGGGTTTGAACCTAGGGTTAAGGTGGTTGAGGTAGGTTAGGTTAGAGGGAATATTAATGAAATTAATTATATTTAATATATTCATTTAAAAATAGGGAAATTAATTATTTAAGCTTTTGACTATTTTTTATAATTAATTAGGACTATAGCCAATTAATTAGATTAATTTAGGCTAGGGAATAGGCTTTTGCAAGTGATGAGGTATAATTAGGATTTCATTTAATTACTTTTAAATTAATTACCTTAGCCATGTTTTAATTTGAATTTATTTGAATTGAATTGATTGGATTTGATTGGCTCAGATGATTAATAAAATTTAGTGATTAAATCACTTAGGAAATTAAATCTGATTTGAATGAATTATGCCAACTAATTGAAGAGTTGTCTTGACATAATTGGGGGTATGATCATACTTAGGAAAAATAAGGTCTATGGTCAAAGTAGACCAAATTATGGTGGTTACATTTTCCCCTCTTTGAATTGATGTGCGAGCAACGCATTCATTCAAAGAAAGTTTTTGATGTTGACTTCAGATAGTTTGAGAATTTTTCTCAAGATCAAACAAAATGTGTGATGAGATTAGTCTCACACTTTATTGAACTGAGTTGATAGAATTGAATTTGAACTTGATCAAACAAAGGTCAATAAGAAAAGATATTAAAGATACTAATTTCAAACTTGGTTGTCGTCCAAAGATTTATAATACTGATTCTGAACTTGGTTGTCATCCAAAAGTCAGTATGAAGCTGCCAGGAGCTTAATAAGAATCTAAGAAAAAGTAGACATAGGATATCCAGCTTGTGAGAACCGAATCTTTCGATCCAACAGTTCTGACTTAGTCAAGGAGTCGTCATGCCTTTATTTTTTTTGATAACGACGTCATTTTAATGTTGTTTTGAGCAAGAATTTGATTTGATGATAGTGTGATCATGCCCCCTCGGAAATGAAATTGAAGGAAAGAATAAAATAAAATCCCTTTGTTGAAATGATGCATCACTTGTAGTGATAAGTTAGGTCAAGAAAGAATGGATTAGAAGAAGTGAAAGAATGAAGGTGTGTTAAGAGTAAACACACGGGGACCAAGTTAATTACGTGAAAAATATGAGTTTGGAGTCTAATAAAATGATGTATGACCAATATTTTGATGAAATGTGCAATTTTGATGATATAGAACCTAGAAAACTAAGTTTCAGAACATATGGAGCAATTCTGCATTTTTAAGGAGTTGTTATAAAAAATTTACTGTACTATGTAAAATGGTGTAGGCACCTTTGATTTGGTTCCTGATTGATCAAAAAAAGAACAAAATGAGTTTGAATTATCTGGGAGGAGTTTCGGAGCTCCTAAATAGCTCAAAAAGTCTAATATATATCCCAAAAATACTTTTAAACTATTCATGTTCACTTTTATCCTCGGCAATTCAGAGAGCTTTGGTGAGAAGATGGAGGTCCCTGTGCATAGGAATCATTTTGAGCTCGGCTATCACCATCAGTGTCTAGCTGACTACCCACCTCTGGTAAGTACCTGAAAACCTACTTTTTGAAATTTCTAGTTTTCAAGTTTATGCATTTTTATGTAAGTTATAGCCAATTTAGTCCTGCGTCGCATTCCACATTTTGCATCACTTCTTGTTAATCCCAGGTCGCTTCTATTTTTTAACCAAATTCCTAGGTCGCACCCTACAAATCCAGGATCACACCCTATTATGTCGCATGTTGTAAATATTTGGTTGCTTTTTCAAAATTTTGCACCCTGTTATAACTGGGTCGCACGCGGCATCCCATGTCGCTTCCTATGAAAACAGGCTCGCATCCTAGATGCCCCATCGCATCCTATAAATCAGGGATCGCATCTAGTAAATAGGATATCACCTTATAAAAAAATGGTCATTTTTGGTTGGGTAACATGTTAGCTACCCAGTTTATTTATCTTTGTCTATTAGATGCCCAAAAGCCTTAGCTGATAGTGTTTCTTCTTAGTTGACTTAGATAAAGTGTTTGTTTGAGATTTTATGAAATTACTATCTTTTGAATAGGTTCCATTTGAGGTGGTTTCATTCTGAATCCCATATCCTGGCCGAGTGCTCTCTCTATCACATTTGTTAATTGAGGACGAGCTAGAGTTAGTTGAACGTGTTGGTTTAGCAGCATTGAGGGATTTACCTGACATTAGGGTAAATTGAGGGTTGTTGAATTCTCTAGTTGAGAGATGGTATCCAAAGCATGAAACCTTCCATCTCCCTACTGGAGAGATGACCATTACACCAGAGGATGTGTGGTAGATTTAGAGAGTTCCTGTGATAGGTCAAGAGGTCCATTTTGACTCTACTTCTGTGATATCCATTGATACTGCTCGATGATTCTCTTAGGATGATAGTATTTCTCATCAATATCTGACATGGGATTACATGTGTGATCACTACAAGAGTATTCCTGTATACTTAGCTGGGTTGATCAGAGGCATCCTTATGCTGGACCGAGGACAACATGGATTCATGGTCAGTTGGGTTGATATGCTCAAGCAGATGGTCACTACTAGACGAATATTTTCATGGGGAAGTTGCATATTGGCTCATATGTATAGAGAGCCCCATAAGATAGTGTACCATCATACCCAGAGCATGAGAGTTGGTATCTTAGTTCTTCAAATCTGGGCCTGGGTGCACATCCTGTGTGTGTATTTTTGTACCTGTTAAGAGAGACAACACTTCAATAGGTCATTGTATTAGTGGAAAAACATGGTTAGAAGAGCATATAAAACACTAAAATTGACCTATTGCTTTCTAAATAAGAAGAGTATGATAAGAAACATAATAACCATTATATTATGCTACTATCAGTGACATATACGACTTAGCATGAAATATTTGATTTAAAACAAACTAAATGATAAGAAAATATGCATATTTAACTCTAAAAATGAACATAATAACAATGCATGAACATGAGAAACTAAATGAAATAAGAGTCTATATGAATCCTAACAGCATAACCATGCATTTTCAATATGAGTTATGGGCTTATTTGTGCTCAAAAACACCTTCTATTTATAGAAGAATGAGGAGAGAGAGGGGGACAAGGTGCATTAATGGAGTTGAAAAACTCATTAATGGTGTGTAAGAGGAAATAAATGCCAAAGGCATTCAATAGGCATGGTGAAGACATGGGCTTAAGGAATCTACATTAATGAGGCATTAATGAGAGCCTTCAAAAAGCATGGGAAGGGTGTAAGGCAAGCTTGAGAAGGTGGACTTGAGGAAAAGAATCTTGAGATTCCTTGACTTTCTCAAGTGGGTGGAGTCCTTAATCATTCCTTAATGGAATGTGACAACATTAGGAGGTGGGTTAGAATTTAGATTAGGATTAGGATTAGATTTAGCAAGGGTGAATGGGTTTGGATAGGTTTGAACCTATGGTCAAAGTGGTTGAGATAGGTTAGGTTGGGGTTTAGAGGAATATTAATGAAATGAATTAAATTTATTTAATTCATTCAAAAATAGGAATATTAATTATTTAAGCAATCAATTACTTTTTAATAATCAATAGGACTATAGTCAATTTAATTAAATTAATTAAGCTAGGGGAATGGGTTCTTTTTGCAAGTGAGCAATTGATTTAGGATTTTATTTAATTCCTAGCAAATTAATCATTTTTAGCCATGTATTTGATTGATTATTTGGTTTTGGCTAAAAGTAATTAACTTAGTGATTTGATCACTTTAGGAGATTAAATTGATTTCAAAAGAATTATGCCAAGTAGTATAGGGTTGTTTAAACATAATTGAGGGTATGATCACACTTAGGGAAAATAGGGTCTATAGTCTGAGCAAACCAAATCCAGGTGGTTACATTTTCCCCTCTTTAAAATTGATGTGCGAGCAGCGCATTGATTCATAGAAAGTTTTTTGATTTTGACTTCAAAAAGATTAAGAATTTCTCTCACGATCGAATGAAATGTCTGATGAGATCAGTCTCACACTTGATCGAACTAAACTGATAGAATTGACTTTGAACTTGGTTGTCATCCAAAGGTCAATAAAATATTATTTTTCTAAAAAATACCAATTTTAAACTTGGTTGTTGTCCAAAGATTGATAATACTGATTCTGAACTTGGTTGTCATCCAAAAGATAGTATAAAGCTGCCAGGAGCTTAAATAAGAATCTTTTAAAATGAGAAAATGCAAGATATCCAGCTTATGAGAACCAAATCTTTCTATCCAACAGTTCCAACTTATTCAAGGAAACTGTCATGCCCCTAGTTGTTTGATAACGAAGTCATTTTTTATGTTGTTTTGAGCAAGAATTTCATTGATGATAGTGTGATCATGCCCCCTTGGAAATGAAATCAAAGGAAAAGAATAAAATCCCTGAGTTGAAATAATGTATCATTTTCATGGAACGGGTAGGACGAGAAAGAATATAATAGAAGTGAGAAAGAGGGTGTGTTTAAGAATAAACAAACGGTATCAAGTTAATGACATGAAAATGTGAGTGGTGGGACTGATAAAATGATGTCGGACCAAGATTTATGATAAAATGTGCATTTTGACAGATTTTTGGAGCAAATGGAGCAAATCTACATTTTTAGGAGTTGTCGTAAAAATATTACTGCACTGCATAAAATACCTTAGGCACATTTGATTTGGTTCCCGATTGATCAAATAGAGAACAAAAATGTAGTTTTAGTTACCTGGGAGGAGTTTCAAAACTCCTAAATAGGTCAAAAGACCAATATAAGCCTCAAAAATTACCATTTTACTATTCATTTTCACTTTTATCCATAGTAAATCTAAGAGCTCTATAGAGAAGATGGTGGTCCCCATTAGGAAGCATCATTTTGAGCTCAGGCATCGACATCAACGCCTGACCGACTACCCACCTCCAGTAAGTACTCATAAAACCACCTCGTTAATTTTGTGAATTTGAATCTCATGTATTTTTATAGTTTTTATAGCCCTTTAGGTTCTGGGTCACATCCAGGATTCTGGATCGCACCCTGTCAAACCCGTGTCGTATCTGGTATTTCCCAGATCATATCTGGTTTTTTCAGATTTTTGCATCACATCCAGGATGTCCTGGATCACATCTTGTTTTACTGTTTTGGATTAATTTTTAAGTTGAATTATGGATTGCATTGTTTCTTGTCCTTGCAAGACCGTACCCTGCTTTTAGGGTCACATCCCATATTTCAGGGATCACACCCTATGGTTTCAATTGCGTCATGTATTTCCAGGATCACATCTCATTTTTAGACTTAGAAACTTATCCATTTTGACCTATTTGCTTGTCGTGGACCTTGAATTACTTAGCTGATCAAGAGTCGGCATCTTTGTTGTAGATAGAGCACTGATATATCTTTGTATGTGTAAAAATATAGGCATATTTTGAGGTAGTCACATTTAGTGGCACATATCCAGATCATGTGCTTGCCTTGTCCGGACTGCTCTCAGATGATGAGAGGGTGATAGTAGTCCATTGCGGATTATGATCTTTGATAGGTTTACCCGATATAGGGGTAAATCAAGGGTTGTTGATTGCTTTTACTGAGAGATGGCACTCAGAGTAGAACACCTTCCATCTCCCGATGGGGAGATGATAGTGACTCCAGAGGACATGTGGTGCATACTACGTGTTCTTATTATTGGTCACGAGGTGTGCTTTGAGGCAACAACTATCATGGATATTGGAGTAGCTTGTTGGTATTTCTAGGATGACACCATCGATCAGAGATACCTTTCATGGGAGTATATGGTCGATCATTATGATTGATTATCTATGTACTTAGCAGGTTTGATTGGTGGCATCCTGATGCCAGATAGAGGACAACATGGGTTCATGGGCGGATGGGTGGATATGTTAGAGCAGATGGTCATCCATAGATGGAGATTTGCATGGGGTAGTTGAATCTTAGCCCACATGTATCAAGAGTTGCATGAGATTGTGTACCACTATAACTGGAGCATGACCGTGGGTATATTGATTCTTCAAATCTGGGCCTGGGAGCACATCCCCGTTACACAATCGATACTAGATAGGCAACAAGCACTTGAGTAGGCTTATGTATATATGTATGCAGGTCTTATTTAGCAGCCCCATCTAGGCAAGGTAGAGTATTGGCGATGACTTTTTGATGACATGACAAAGGTCGTATGGTGGCCATATTTAGATTGTGAGGAGTGGACCTTGTTAGATTTGCTGAACTGCAAATCTTCCCAAGAACACCTGCATGCAAAGACTGCTACAAGAATGAAGGCAGAAGATAGAAGAAATAGCTATGGCGGTCGATAGGCCAGAGACTGCAAAACCATGTTGTAATAAAATAATCTTTTATTAACAATGATGAAAATATTACAATCTCCTTAAGAAATACAAAGCGGTGAATCCTTATAAAGGATACCGAAACCCTAAAAGGGAAAATACTAGAAAATAGAAACTGCCTAAGTGAAACTTAAGCACTAAAGAGTAACTTAAATCAACTAAAGATTACTCTAACAACCCCCCTTAAGTGTAACTTAGGGAGAAGCAAAACAACTAACTACTGCAGAAAGTAGGAAAGAAGGGTCCCGGCAACTAGGCCTGATCAGGTACCCAAAACATAAAGGGAAAAGATGTCCCAGAGAAAGGAACAAGGAAAGAGCAAGAAGCATCTCTGAAGCATGTTTGAAAACTCTGTCAGAAGATACTACTGGAACCCCCACTGAAGTGCATGACCAGGTAGAGAAGACAAATGTCTGAAGAGCTGATCAATCAAACCAGGAAGAAATAGAACCAATAGGTGAACCCCCCATAATGCTGAACTGGGAGAGGTGACAGGAACACTGAAATGCAGTACCAGAAACAGCTGCAGAAGAAGAACCAGGAACACCAACAGTGCAACAAAAGCACACACACAGGATAAAGGGCAGTGTCATAGACACACAGCATGGGATAATGTCATGGAAGGTACGCTCACTTGACAAAGGTGGATGCGCCTAAAGCGGCATAAACATCATAACCCCCCATGGCACTTTATAACACAGTGCGAGTACATCAACCGAACAAGGTGTATAAGATCCAAGAATGCAGAAGAAGGCACTTTATCTCAGTGCGTTTATAGAACAAAAAGCAATAGAAGGAGCATGCAAGCTCAGAAGTCAGAAAGAAGAGTGAGCTATGAACTCAGAAGAAGAGATCCCAGGACCTGTAGAACCAAGCAATCCACCAGAGGGCATAAACTGGAAAACACGGAGGAGAGAAAACTTGGAGCAAAATCTAGAAAAATAACCTCTACCACTGAATAGCACACTGAACCAGCTTTTCGACGATATCTCGTTTGCCAAAAAAGGAGTCCGGATGAGCCAGATATGACTCCTGAAAGACAAAAAGAGACATCGGACTTCAAGAACAAAAAACACTGTTGAAACGGTAGAACCCAAAACCCTAACCTCCACCATCGGAAAGTGCTCAGAAGGAGCTTTTCAACGATATATGGAAGTCAGAAAAAGACCCCCGTATGCTCCCTGTAGAGCGAAAAAAGGCCCAGGTACCCCCAGAAAACCAAAAAAGGGTACATATAAGCCCCAGGGGATAAAAAAATGGGGCCCCCGGGCGTATGGCACACGCCGGGGGCTTAACTCTAGCCCACGGTCACCATGTGACCGGCCGCTACACAGGAGAAGCCCGCGGGGGCTATCAAAAAAGTGCCACCGGTGTAAAAGGGCGCCACCGGGCGGCGGGTTCCGGGGGGTAGCGGTGTGTCGGCGGGTGCAGAGGGAGGCGCGGCCGGAGCGGGTGCGGGCGGAGCTCTGCAGACGGGCCGCAGAGCGGCGGAGCGGGCCGAGGGGCTGGGAGGTGGGGCGGCGGGGAGGGAAAGGCTGCGGAGCGGCGGTGGCGGGGGCCGGCGGGGGCCGCTGCCGGTGGCGTCCGCTGCGGTGGCAGTGGTGCGCGGGCGGCGCGGTGGCGGCGTGCCCAAAAAGCTGCCGAAAACCTTTTTTTTAAAATTTTTTGACTTTTGCCTCGATTCCCGTGTTTGTACGGCCCTTAGGAGGCCAAAAAAATTCTCCAGATGCCCCGGTGTCCAAAATGGACAAACCTTTTATGGATTCTAGGGTTTTTGGGCCTTCTGGACGCAATGGAAGTGTCCGTTTGGGCCCAAAATGCCTCCAAAAATAGAGACCCCCCAGAACCACTAAAAGAAGCCAAAAAAAGCTGTGAAACCTTCAAACCCTCGAATGCTTCAACGAAACTCGAACAGCCGACAGCAAGATGGCTCTGATACCATGTTAGTTTTGCTGAACTGCAAATCTTCCCAAGAACACCTGCATGCAAAGACTGCTACAAGAATGAAGATAGAAGATAGAAGAAACAGCTTTGGCGGCCAATAGGCCAGAGGCTGCAAAACCATGTTGCAAGAAAATAATCTTCTATTAACAATGATGAAAATAATATAATCTCCTTAAGAAATACAAAGCAGTGAATCCTTATAAAGGATACCAAAACCCTAAAAGGGAAACTACTAGAAAATAGAAACTGCCTAAGTGAAACTTAAGCACTAAAGAGTAACTTAAATCAACTAAAGATTACTCTAACAGACCTCAGATGCTTGATAGGTTCCATTTTGTTTCAGAGTAGGTACCTCATTGGGAGGACTAGATATGTTGTAGAGCAGTTTGAGCATACCTGAGTTTTGAGACAGTACGACCGACTATAGGGCAGGACATAGGACATTACTACATATGTGCAGATCTGTCATGAGGCACCATTATGGGGTTCCCAGATGAGATATGAGACCGCCCACTAGGAGATCAGAGACATGGTTGGGGTAGATTGGGATCTCCATCTGGATGTTGCAGATGCAATTTTCTTAGATGGACACACAACAGAGATGCTTCAGTATCCATTCCCTTGATTCATAGTACCAGAGGAGGTCATTCCTCATATAGAGGAGCCACTAGATTATGATCCTGATGATCATCCCGCTAGAGGGAGAGGAGGAGCTCAGAGAGACAGGGGCTCTGACAGGCATGGTTGGAGAGACAATGGTAGAAATGGAGGTAGGGATGGGAGGTGTCCTCGTCCAGATGAGGGGGACAATGGTGGAGATGACAGGGGTGGTGGTGTTGTGGGTGGCCACATAGATGTTGCCAGTAGTAGTGGAGAGGGTCAGTGTACTTGATTTAGATTTGTTGCTCCCCGGATAGATCCAGGTCCATTACTGACAAGAGATCAATAGAGATAGCTTGATAGATCACAAGATAGATCTTAGGATAGGCCCTCGAGACAAGATTCTCGCAGGGGTTCTGGTAGAGACAGATATCCACTTTCTCTGTGTGAGAGGGAGAGAGGAGCTTAGGGCACAAATCATAGATCTAGAGGGTAGGCTCACTACAACAGAGTTGAGGATTGCTATATTAGATGCATTTCTCGCAAATAGTGATAGACAAATGGAGAGACTCAGGATAGAGCGATATATGCAGGCTTGTACTGATGTCTACCAGGGCCAAAGAGCCACTTATTATTACGCTCTTTATCATGCAACTGTGCCAGAGGAACAGAGAGCGGTGTCATTTTCATGGTTGTCCCAATAGTTAGAGGGGGTGATGCCTCCTCCTCCTCCATTTGTACCACCTCCTCCTACTCCTCTAGATCAGGGAGAGGGGGGTAGCCAGAGCTGATTCTGTATTTTTTTATACATGTACATTGTATATCTGGATCCTTCACAGATATTTCTTTTGTATCTGACACACACACACACACACACACACACAGAGATATATATATATATATATGATTCTTTATGATTCAGTGATACTCTTTATGTAGACTTGTGTCATATTTTGATCTATACCATGTTTGAGATATATATCTGATACAGTTGTTTCTGATTCTGACATGTTGCATGAGTTCTTTCTGCATTGATAGATTTATTTGCACATGTAATTATATCTTGTTCATATGATGATTTAGATTTAGATGATGACATCATTTATGCATTTTTGATTTATCACTGATATAAATATGTTTCAAATGATACTATGTGAATATGCAAATGTATGTTTTTGAGTTTTTCTTATGCAATGTATGGATGCACTTTAGGATGTAGAAATAAAATGCACAAATGCTTTGTTTTTGTATTTTCTTCGGTCTCATTTTATGAATGTAAAATGTATGCTATGGATGTGCAATGATATTGATATCAGTAATAGTAAATGGATGTAATTAACTTGGATTTAGAAGAAGAAAATAGAAATCATTTTTGAACACAAATTTCCCTATGTTGTTAACTTCTTTCACAAATGCATCATGCAATCTTTAAATGCATCTATATTCAGACTATTTAGGACTTGTCATTGATTTTTAGATATTGTAGCTTTTTATCATCATTGGGAACTTTCAAAATAGATACCACCTAATAGTACAAAAATCACTAATACCTAATGATATTATGAAAGTATGAATACTATATTTATTGGATGAAATGTCAGAAATAGACTTAGGCATCAAGGAATAGAAGCCAGGATAACAAAATAGTCACCTTCCTTTTATTATATCAGAATCCGCATAAGGTAAGATATTGAACTCACAATGACCTTGAAAATTCATATCCTTGGGTACATTATGCTTCGTATACCTTAGGGAGAATCTGAGTTTAGAAAATAGACAAGGAAATTGTTTCAACCTCACCATAGTTTACACATAACAAAGATCGAGATATATGCGGCTATCCACTCATGTTGGTAGCTCTTAACATAAACATCTAAGTTAGGTGAAATTTATAGGATTATTTGAAACAATCAACATACGCAAAAAACCAAGAAAATGTTATGCCCCCTGTCCTTGCGACTCTTTGTCTTTGTGTAGACATCATGGAGTAACTCAAAAGACATAACAACTATCAATTGAGAATCAATCAAATAAAACTTATAACTGCTCAGATGCCTCTAGTGAAAACATCATGGGTGCATAAAAGAGTCATAATCATACCAAGATCAAACTGTGTTTAGGTAGTATTGAGGAATACTATTGATTCATTTTTCAAGTGTAGTAGAGTTTCAACAATCAAAATTTTGGAAATCAAGCGATATGTGTTCCATGTCTGTGTACAATGTTATTCATGTTTGCAACCCCATGTAGGTCATAGGAACACCATTCATGTTAGCACAATATTTGTGTTATCCTTATTTTTTGAAAGTAACAGTTTGGCAAAAGTATCAAGAAGCATTGTATCACAAGACAAACTATCCTATGATGACCTAGCAGATGCAACCTATCAGACTAGAAAAGATGCCCCCACTGCATAATGACTTGATCCTAAGATAGAAATATAGACAAATCCCAAGCAAGGATAAGATAGTTATGTAGGAAACAAAGTCAATGTTTTAGCACAGGTGCAATTGTGAAGGCCTAGTATCACTAAGGTATTGATAAATGGAGCACAAAATACAAGTGACGCTTGATTGCCAGGTTTTCACCACTTGAAAAGATCTTTTCTTTCTTTTTTCTACTAGGATGCTTATTTTACTAGGTTGTCATCAAGGCACTTTTCTCTTTTTCAATTTTTTTTCTATTTTTGGTTTTTGAATGTTTTTGTAGCATCAAGGCGCCTATTTACCAGGTTTTCACCAAAGATACCTTTCTTCAGGACTTTTTCCACTATTTTTGGATTTCTTCAAGATCAATTTCTGAATGTTTTTGGTATTTTCTGAGAACTATTTCACTGTACAAGCTCTGCTAGCAGAACATCAAGTGTAGAACCACTTCAAATGTAGAGTATTGATAGGATATGGAAGAACGTCTCCCTCAGGTGTAGACAATTGATAAGCTCCAATCCCAAAAGTAGCAGTGATAACATAAGTTCCCAGCCAATTAGGTTCAAATTTTCCCTTCTATTCTCTGTTGGGCTGGTTCTTAGGATTCTCCTTTAAGACAAGATCCCCCACTTCAAATTTTTGTGGTTTGACCTTCTTGTTGTAGCCTTTGGACATACGTTCTTGGTACACCTTCAGATTATTGAATGCCTGTTGTTTGCGCTCATCAAGTAGGTCTAAATAATTTGCCCTATCTATGCGTTACTTCTCATCAGTTACAAGACCATGTAAAGATATCTACAAAGATGGGATTTCAACCTTAATAGGTAGTACTACTTCAGTTCCATAGACTAGAGCAAATGGTGTAGCTCGAGTTGGTGTTCTGATGCTTGTTCTGTAGGTCCATAGTGACAGATTCAGTTGTAGATGCCAGTCTCTGCCAGAATTATAGTTCGGTCTAGGATTTTGAGAATATTCTTATTAGATGCCTCAGCCTGTCCATTACCTTGAGGATAATAGATTGAGGAGCAGTGTTGAGTGATGTGGAACTGTTCACAAAGGTCATCAATGTCTTGATTTTTAAATTGGCCCCCATTGTGTGTTACAATTGAAGAGGGTATCCTATATCTATAGATAATGTAGTTTAGAATGAACATAGCCACCTATTTTCTAATGGCTTTGATTAGTGGCATGACCTCAAGCCACTTCATAAAATACTTAGTGGTCGTAATGATGAACTTGTGTCCATTTGAAGAGTTGGGATATATTTTTCCAACCAAGTCAAAGACCCATTGCTAAAATGGCCAATGTGTAATGAAAGGTATAACTTCTCTAGAAGGAGCATGGATGAGATTTCCATGTGTTTGAAATTTATGACATGTTTTGGAAAACTAAATAACATCTTTCTCCATGGTAGGCCAGTAATAGCCTACTCTGAGCAGTTTCTTTGCTAGTGAAAAGTCATTTGAATGTGATCCACATACAACTTCATGGACTTCTTTTAATGTGCAATCGGACTCTTTGAGTTCTAAACATCTAAGAAGCATACCATCAAGACCTCATCGATATAAATTATTAGTTATGAGGACATAATGCAATGTTGTCTAAATCAGGGCTCTTTTCTCATTCTGGGATAGATCATTGGGAATAGTTTGGTCAGTGAGATAGGCAATGATATTGGCATATTGATATTGGTCAGGGGTGTTCAAAGCATAGATTACTTGGTATTCAGGGGTATCAAAAGTAGGATAGGAGAGTTCTTCCACCAAGAAGTCATAGTGGAATTGATGTTCCTCTAGTTGTAACATGGATGCCAATGTAGCCATAGCATTTGCAGCTTTGTTCTTTGTTCTAGGTATCTACTAGAATGTGACGAAGACAAAGTACTTCTTTAGGTCATCAACCAGTTGCTTGTAGGGTGTCAACTTTTCATCTTTTGTCTGGTAATCTCCATTAACTTGATAGGTAATGAGCTGGGAGTCACCATACATGTGTAACTCTACAATTTTCCATTCCATGGCAAGCTTAAGACCATTTAACAGTGCCTCATATTCTTAAATGTTGTTTGTGCATGGGAACATCAATTTGTAAGACTTGGGTATCTTGTATCCATGAGGAGTTATGAATAGAACTCTTGCCCCAGAGTCTTGTTGCGTGAAAGAACCATCAAAGTACTTCCATGAGTACTCAGTTAGATGCATAATAGTCTCATCTGGGAATTCAATCCTTAAAGGTTCATCATCTTGAAGGGGTGAATCTGTTAGTTGATCTGTGAGGAATTGTCCTTTAATAGCCCTCTTGTCTACATACTCAATGTCAAATTCACTTAGAATGAGGACCCATTTCGCTAGATGCCCTGTTAATGTTATTTTTCTCAAAAGGTACTTTAGAGGATCAATCTTAGCAATGAGCCTTATGTTATGTGAGAGCATGTAGTGTCTCAATTTTTGTGATGCGAAGATGACTGCTAAGCATGCTTTTTCAATAATTTTGTAATTGAAATAATAGGAGACTAGCGTTCTACTGATGTAGTAGATAGCTCTTTCTTTCTTTGTTTCATCCTCTTGTGCTAATAATACTCCTAATGATGTAGTTGTAGCTGAAATAAATAGGAGCAATGGTTTTCCATGAATAGGTGCCATAAGAATAGGAGGAGTAGCCAGGTACCCTTTTAATTCTTTGAAGTTGGCTTCAAAGTGCTCATCCCATTTGAAGGTGACCCCTTTATGTAGTAATTTGGTAAATGGTTGTGCTCTATCAACAAGTTGTGACATAAACCTCCTGATTTATTGAATTCTCCCTTGTAACGTCCTCATTTGACTGATGTTGCATGGAGGAGTCATCTCTAGAATGGATTTGACTTTTGTAGGATCTACCTCAATTCCCTTCGCTAAAACTATAAACACTAAGAGCTTTCCTGATTGGACCCCAAAGGCACACTTCTTTAAATTGAGATGGAGGTGAAATTGCTCCATTCGATCTAGTATCTTTCATAAATTAGAAATATGAGTACTCCTTTCTTTGGATTCGGCTAAGGTGGCATCCACGTAATCCTCTATGTTTTTATGCATCATATCATGGAATATAGTAGTCATTTCTCTTTGATATGTGGCACCGACATTCTTTAACCCAAATGGCATGACATTCCAACAAAATATTCCCCATGCACTTGTAAATGCAATCTTCTCTTGATCCTCAGGGGAAATTTTTATCTGATTATAGCCTGAGAAACCATCCATTAAGGAATACATTTGGTATCCTGATGTGAGGTCTATGATCATGTCAATGTTAGGTAGCAGGAATTCATCCTTAGGAAATGCCTTGTTTAAGTCTCTGAAGTCCGTACATATCCTGATAGATTTATTAGATTTAGACATAGGGACCACATTGGAGATCCATCCTACATAGGTAATGACTCTAATAAATCCATCTTTCAACAATTTCTCTAGCTTTGCTTTTACTAGCAATGCAACATGAGGATGCATCTTTCTAAGTTTTTATTTCAAGGGGTTGATCCTGGGAGCTATAGATAAGTGGTGCATGATTAGATTAGGATTTAGTCCAGGCATATCTATATAAGACCATGCAAATTTGATCTTCTTTTCCTTCAAGAACTCTATGAAATGTGTTTTCTCCTCTTCTGACAAAGATTTTGAGAGGTGTACTATTTGAGGATCTTCAATTGTGCCCAAATTAACTGGCTGTGTTGGTTATATCAGAACTTAAGACCTTTCTTGAAAGTGCTCAGGGAGGACATCAAGAATCTCATCCTTTGGTGCCTCTGTGAGGTTTTGACCATTGGATACATCTTTTGTTTTTACTGTTTTAGGATCTGACACTGCCACAATGTGGTTTTCACCATCAGTTCCCTTTTTCTTTTTATTTTTAAATTTTTGACTGAGAAACTTGATATCCTCCTATGACATGTTCACACTCCTTGCATTGGTGGAAGAAGGGTAAGATTCACAAGCATTAAGATAATAGGCCAAGGTGTAGTCATTGGGGAATTTGAGAATAGGAGTAGGGTCTGTATTAGTCCAATCAATTAGATTTGGGTTTATTAGGGACAAGGAGTCAGACTTTGGAAAGGAAAACATTGCATTAGCGTCAAGACTATTAACCGACATAACATGTTCTGTTAAGTCAATTTCTTTAATGTTTAGATCAATAAGAGTTAGATCGTCATAAAAAGGGCCATTGTTAGTTATATGTGGACCAAACTCTAGTGACTCATTAGTGGAACTGCCGTCTTCATCTCTCCATAAAAGGAGGCTTCTTTCTTGTTGCCTCTGAACTTCTTCTAGACTTAGGAAAGCACCAGTCTCTCCATCAATGACGGAGAGAAGGAACTCTTCCTCTGCTTCAGGATTATCAGTGTTGTTGGGAGTAGTGTTAGAATGTTCACGAGGTGCTGAGGGAGCCACAAAAATGTGAATTGTATCTATTTCAATGTCTTATGTGGTGACATATAGCTCATCCCATTCGTAATCATGAGAGTCAGTAATTTCATCATCAGATCTATTTAAGTATTCATCATTAGTTATCTGGTGTACTGAGTTAGCTATATGTGGATCAAAGTGTGGTAGATCAAGGACATGTGTGATTGTAACCAACTGCCCCCAGTTAGGATGTAGATCCTATTGTCAAGGTGTGTCTTGAGTAACTGTTGCTATCAATGATATCTCTGGATCAGCTATTGTTATGTCTCCTACCTCTTGAATAGGAGGTTGTGTTAACAAAGGGGTGTGAAGATCTTGTGGTACCTCAAATATTGGTACATAGCGCTCTCCTTGATAGTTGGGATTATTTGTGCCAACATGTAATAACCTTTCATAGGACCACGACTCTAGTTCTACCTTATCTATTTCATCACTCCCTTTTTCAGAGATTAGACTATCTTTTGAAGTAGGTTTGTCAAATTCAGTATTAAAACCTATTCCTTTTTTCTCTCTGGTATTCCTGAACTCCATGTGTACAGGTTCAATAATTTCTCTTCCTATGTCGCTTAGAGGTCCCTTTCCTTTGTATCCCATTTTCTTGAGGAGGTCATATCCTTTACCATACTATTCTGGAGATATCTTTACATGTTTGACCTCTGCTTCCTTCGGTTCTCCTTTGTAAAGCTAGTCCAAGATTGCCTATTCTTCTGTGTTATCTAAATAAGATGTGGATGCCTTTACCATGCCAGTTGCTTTGTGGATTTTTGGCTCCTTAGATGTAGTAGGTGTGAATGTTGAGGAAGGTTTTCCATAGGATCTTGGTGACACTAGAAGTTTTGTCAGTGATGGAGTCAGGTCCAGTTTGTATTCTCCCATACCTATTTCTTCAAGTTTTATGGTTTTTGCCAAAACTCTTCATAACCATATCCTTGGTAGTCTCAGGAGCAATCTCATCCATAGCCTCTTTGTTATGTGGAATCATACTACCTACTTTGATATTGTTACAAGTATAATTAGCATCCACAGGAATTGTCACTTCCACCCCATTATGTGGGAACTTGATACATTGGTGGTAAGTAGACAACACAACTTGCATTTCATGAATCCATGGTCTCCCCAACAAGATATTTTATGCTAGGGGTAGATCTATAACTTGACATACAACATTCCTTTCAATTGGTTTGACTTGAATGGGTAGAAAAATAAGACCTTTTGAGGATCTTTCTTCCTCATCATAAGCTTTGTGTTGGGTGAGTAAGAGTCGCCTTATTTTGAACTTTTCAAGTTCTCGTGTCTTCATTAGTCAAAGCTTCACTTTTTCTATTTTTCCACCTTGTTGGTCTTCTCACGAGCCTTCACACCTTTGAGTTTGTCAAATCCAAACTTTCGGCGTCGTTCTATCAGTTTCGTCCATTTTAAAACCGATAACATATCCTTTCGAGTCATTTGAATCACTTTGAACCTCTTCGAACTCCGGTTCGAAGTAGTTCGAAGGAGTTTAAAAGTGGCCTAAGTCCTTTATTACTAACAATGTGTTATGCAGGAACGCGTGCGGCATTTTCCTCTTGAGAGAGGTTGAACCTCTTTGAACCTCTTCAAACTCCGGTTCGAAGTAGTTTAAAGTAGTTCAAACGAACTGCCGGCGTGATCAATAATGATGTGATGTCCTGACAAGACGCGCCGCATGATGTGGCATGATCCCATTGGACGGGCCAGTACACAAAAAATGAGGCAATCACTTGCACGGGTGGGAGATCTTCAGTTTGAGATTGAATAATGATGATTGAAAAGGTGGCAGATCCCGAAGAGTTAATTTGATTTGAAAGCATTTATTGCTTATCACCACTTGGTATCAAAAACCCTATTAATACTCGCATAATGGAGTATATTTCGTGCTTCAAACGACAACTAAAAATAGAAGCTGGGTAAGTCATTTCTTCCCTATTGTACATTGCGGGGTCTGGGCGCTGGAAGGGTGGTCTGGTCGAAGTTCAAAGCATACAGGTAGCTTCTTTCAAGCTCTACCTCTCATTTTTGGTTATTCCTTCAAATTCATTAGTTCAAGCAGTGAGCTGGTAGACTTTCATATTCTTAGGCAAGCATGAGGTCTGTCATGCATTTCTTTGGCAACATGAAGAATCTTGAATGTAGGGCCCCGGTCATAACAGACACGGATTTGTTGGGGGTTTCAGTCGATACCATACCTTCAAAGCTTTCAACCCGTGTTGACGAGGAGTTCATTGTAGAAGTCCTAGCTAGTGGGTTATTAGAGGCCGCGGCATTCCCACCAGCTACAGTTTGTCTGGAATTGGTACAAGAATGTATCAACAGATACGATGTAAAATTGAAGAGAATTTTGAACACTGATGGTCAAACCCTAATCCCTGTGAATCGCATAACCATTTCAGCAGTCTTTAAAATACCAGATGAAGGTCTTGTCAACTTTACGCCTACCCAGTCTCTGGCCCAATTCAGGGAAAGTGTTGATAAAAATAGGAGTCACATAGCGAGAAGGTGGACGAAG